>JAXGGA010001600.1:0-146476 GCA_038373865.1 Uloborus plumipes | reverse complement strand
ACGTGCATATAAGCTAAGAAAAATCTTATCTTTGATGAAACAAAAATAATCATAAAATAAAACTTCATAAAAACCAAAATGACAAAAAATTTCATTTTGGTACTCTCGGACCTTCAAAAATATTTTTTATCATGCAACTATTTTTTTTAATTATAAATGATCTATCAATTTTCCGATGAAGACTTGAGTGCTTTTGGCTTGAGATTTTTTTTTCGTAATATGTTTATTGTTCTTGCATGATATTCATTTTTGTGAAAAAAAAAAAATCTTTGAGCAACGTTCAATAGAAAAAATTAAATCGAAATACTGCGTTTTTAAAGTTTCACCATATTTCTTGATTTTTTTCCTTTCTCATCACAGTGTCGATGTTCGATGTGCACCCCCCAAAATCAATTCCTGGATACGCCACTGTATATATTAATATATATATATATATATATATATATATATATATATATATATATATATATATATATATATATATACACTAGGTGGCCAAAAGTATCCGGACACTTTCAAAAATTCACATTTTTACATATAGCTCGAGAAATAAGTGATCAATTGTTCTTTAACTTTAGTCATACAAAATATAGGCTTCACCGAACATTTCCAAGTTGAAATTAAATTACCCTTGCATTTGGGGGACGACAAGAAGGGGGTTGAAAGAAAAACCGCTTTTTGACCATAACTCTTCGAAAATAGCTCGGAATAAGCTATCAATTTCAGTAATTAATTAGCATACTATGTATAATTACTGTACAAATTTTTATGAACGTACCACTCTTACTTCTGAAGATATGAAACATTTTTGAAAAAACGGCAATTTTATTTGAAGGGTTTTTGCTCATAACACGCAGAGTTTTTGATCAAACCTTATCACAACTTCAGGAAAGATGACAAAATACAAGAGAAAGAACATACTAAAGCGGTAAATAAAAATATTAAAAATTCGATGAGATATGAACGTTAAAAGGAAATAATTTTTCACGGCGCATGCGCGAACGACAGAAATTTATAACTACAAAAATATTGTAGCCTGATTTATACTGCATCTTATAAAAAAAGTTCCAGTTGAATATCATGAAAAATGAAAAAGATATCAGCGATCTAGTGAGCTGTATTTCATTCATTCGCAGGCAATACATAAATAGTGAGGGTCTGTCCACAAAGAGCTATTTTTAAATTAAAGGTTATTGCGTCGTCTTTCAAAACCAACGTTTCAGAGGGTGTCCGGATACTTTTGGAAACGTACGTATAAGGTCTTTTTGGCCGAACAGACGAAATGTGACTTCTATGCCGAATATAAATTTTCAAACTGTATACAATTTAACATTGAAAAAAAATGATCGATTGTCACCACACTATTTGTGGACAACCCCTCACTATTTATGTATTGTCTGCGACTGAATGAAATACAGCTCACTAGATCGCTGATATCTTTTTCATTTTTCATGATATTCAACTGGAACTTTTTTTATAAGATGCAGTATAAATCAGGCTACAATATTTTTGTAGTTATAAATTTCTGTCGTTCGCGCATGCGCCGTGAAAAATTATTTCCTTTTAACGTTCATATCTCATCGAATTTTTAATATTTTTATTTACCGCTTTAGTATGTTCTTTCTCTTGTATTTTGTCATCTTTCCTGAAGTTGTGATAAGGTTTGATCAAAAACTCTGCGTGTTATGAGCAAAAACCCTTCAAATAAAATTGCCGTTTTTTCAAAAATGTTTCATATCTTCAGAAGTAAGAGTGGTACGTTCATAAAAATTTGTACAGTAATTATACATAGTATGCTAATTAATTACTGAAATTGATAGCCTATTCCGAGCTATTTTCGAAGAGTTATGGTCAAAAAGCGGTTTTTCTTTCAACCCCCTTCTTGTCGTCCCTCAAAGTCAAGGGTAATTTAATTTCAACTTGGAAATGTTCGGTGAAGTCTATATTTTGTATGACTAAAGTTAAAGAACAATTGATCACTTATTTCTCGAGCTATATGTAAGAATGTGAATTTTTGAAAGTGTCCGGATACTTTTGGCCACCTAGTGTATATGTATATATATATCCCTAATAGCAATTTGGACCAAAGATATAGATAGAAAATGCATTTCGTTCATTTTTTAGTAAAAAAAAATCACTGAAACTGACTAGAAAATGCATTTCGTTCATTTTTTAGTAAAAAAATCACTGAAATTGACTAGAAAATTTCGCCCGATTCGGTTTGCCCCATGGTGCAGAGGTATCCACTTAGCTCAATTTCACATTTGAACTCCAATCTTACATGATCGCGATTCGTAACGCTGTTGCAGCATGATTGCCAAGTTGGCACGATTTTCACCTGAACAGGCATAGAATCGTTAATTAACCAACCCAACAACTAACTTAAGGATTGCACTGCAAACACCGCGAGACATGTTAACGTAAACAATTAAGAACATGAAATATTCAGTAACATTTCAATAAATTATCATTCATGCGAGTTCACTAGATTCCACTTGTCAGTATTTTTTGGGCAGAAGACAGACTTTGGTGGAAACATCATTCCTCGTGTAGATTTTTCGTTAAGGCCAGTGGCACTCAAAAATGTCAGACTCTCTGCAAACATTAACTAGCTCGTAAAAAAATCAAATATAAAAATATAGATAACATTTTTTTTCCTTCCTTATTTCAAAACCTATGACCGGCAACTTGCACTGAGTTCGTGTTTCCCACCGTTTATTTTAAACCTTTTAAACAACCGAGCGTAAAATAAGCTTTTATCCTTTTCGGCAGTTTACTATTCAGTCATCCGGATCTTTACGACAGAATTCGTAACTAATACTGTACGGATGAAATGATTTAAGGCACGTGATTAAATTCAAGTACAAGTATGAAAATCACCATACCTTCTCAGAAGGGATAAGAACACCATTAAGAATAGTTAACTTCCAGCAAAAAAAAGGAAAAAATGTGTTGGGAAATACATCAACGTATTCACACAACTTAAAGACATACTTCAGCAAATACAGGGTTTAAAAGACGATATTTTCATCCAGGTGATATTTTAATTTTTAATACTGAACGGATGGAATAACACAAGGCACGTGACTAAATTTAAGTACACGTATGAAAATCACCATACCTTCTCAGAAGGGATAAGAACACCATTGAGGATAGTTAACTTTCAGCAAAAAAATTGAAAATCCTTTTCAATGAAAGCGGGAAAAACATCAAAGCATTTACACAATTGTAGGGACAGACTTTAGCAACTGAATGCTTCAAACGTGCTTATTTTATCTAGGATAGGAAGAAACAAACCTGTAATGTAACAGCTCTTACTAAGGAATTTTCAGACACATGACGATTTTCAACAACCACCTGCAATTTTTGACAGCAAACTAATGGCAATTATTATGGACATTAAGAATTTGCTTAGCCTACTTAAAAATAAAAACCTCACACGCAAATTATATAATAGAAATTATTATATAATCTCTTCGAATTCAAAATACAATTTTCGCAGTTAGGAAACAATATTTACTCTGTTTTTTAACACAAAAGTGTGACACCTTATGACATAAAATTCGTTTCTAGAAACCTATTTCTTGTTGAAGAATTAAAAAGGAGAATTAAGAAAGGATTGAGAGCTTGTATATTAGGGCACTCGTAGCAATGCATGGAAAGACCGAGAAACTTTGATAAGCTTCACTTATATAAAACATTGTTAAAGATTTTGACAACTCAACGCATATGTAATGAAGAAAGAAATCAAATCTTTGAAGGAAAATGATTAAAGAGAATGTTTTAAAACTCTTTTAGACTTTCCTCTACTTTTATCATTAGCGCTCACGAATTTCATTTAGTAGGTCACTGGATTAAGAACGAATCCGTTGAAACAGATTAGAGAACAACTAAATTCCTTTCTGTTTTCAGTTTTTATGGCTTATAAAACGTTTCACCTGAATTTCAACGAGAAAAATTATCCGAAAAATGTTCTTTAAATGTTTTCTTTTACTTTCAAAACTACCTAGGGATCAAAAATTAAGAATAAAATGCTGAAATGAAAAGAAGCAAAATAGTAGTTCTTACAATTGAAAAACGATGGCTGGATATTGTTACACATTAAAAGGTAATTTACGTCATTAATAATGTAGCTATACTTTATCAAAGATTTTATCACTACGTCCAATTGCCGCACCCCCCCCCCCTTAAAACCCATTTAGTTATAAGGTTATGCATCAGCATATTATAACAATTAAACATGGCATTGAACTAATTGCAAGATATCTCTGCATATCATAGCAATTAAATATAATCTGTCTGAGTTAATGAACTAAAACTTTGTAATTACATATATGCAGTAAAATACGAGATTAACAATGTGTGTATTTGTCATAGAGCTCAACTTTTTTGTCACACCCTATGAAGAATTGCATTTTTTTCTCAAACGCTTCTGCCTATAACTTGTTGAGAATGTTCATTAGATAAAAAGTATTTTTGTAAAACTGGATGAAAATTTCTGTGGATAGGAAATTTCAGTCTATTATAAGCCAATTTTCCACTTTTTAGGAGTTCAATCTAAGCACTCAAAACAGTAAAGTATAAGCTCAGCTGAAAACAGTGAAAGCGTTTACTATAAGCTCACTATAACGAGGTTTGAGTGTACTCAAATTCCAGCATGTAGTGATGAACTTCTTGAAGCTCTAACTGAAAAATATGCTACTGTTAAGCAAGACTTTTCCGCAAAATAAATTATTCTTAATAGAACACTGTTTTCCCAACAATGAAATTAATCACTTTCATATTCTTGTAGTACTTCCGTCACTGGGTTAGATATGTTTAAAAAAAAATTCTACCCACTTATAATATACATTTTTAATTGTAATATTTTGCTGTTTATTGAGCTTATTTCAAAATCTTTTCACAGCTAACATTAATTACTTCTTTCCAATAACTATGTTTTTGTTGTAATGTTTTTCGACAAGTGTCTTAAGTTAGGTAAGGTAATTATTTCCCTACATAATCAAATACTTACTCAGATTTAATCGAATATTATTTAATAGAACAGACAGTATTCGTTTCAACGGATCCGACAGTACGTGCAACTAAATGTTACGTAATATACTCATTAAGGTACATAGTTTTCGATGTATTACGATGTAACTTTAAACGAAAACATTAATCAATCATGAAATTGTCGACATCTGCATAAATCACGCTTCATTCATTTATTATTTTTAAGTCCTGAATATCTAGTTCTAAGAGTTTTCGTCTAGACTAGTCTCACTTAAATTATGCAATAAAAGTAAAGAAACTATTACAAGGAAACTTAGCAAGCTATCGATAATAAATCTTCCTAAAGCAGAAATATGCATATTGTTCCGAACGTAATTAATTCAACTATGCGCAATTTAATCTTTCTCAATAAAACTAACAAATTTGTCGTTACTGGTCATTAATAAATAATATATACCCTTATTTCACACCTTATAATATGATACACATACATGTATAGCAGCAATATTATTTAAGTGAAACTGTTCGAAGATCTGAAAACCCTTCATACATTCAAGCTCAAAGCGTGCTTGATAGACGCGCTTAATTTAAAAGTAAGAGAGAGTTTGTAAAAACAGGGCAAATATATTATTTAAGATTTAAATGATTGGCTTCCATAGTGCAATACCCGTTTCGGACAGGTATTACAGATCGGAATCTTGACAGACACGCGTTTTATCAACAGTCGCAAACTGCTTATGGATAAAAATATTATGATTTTAATGCGCGAAATTCAATGCGTCAAAGGAATTTCAAAGCAAATCATCATTAGAAGTTAATGACAAATGACAACAGCACTTAACGTGTGCCACATTACTTCAGACCAGCATTTATAAAAAGTGCACTTTTGAGCTGTAAATAAATTTAATCGCTGCATTTTGTACTCGATAAAGACCGCCGCGAATACTTTTCAATGTATCACAGCAAAAAAAAGTTATCGTTGCAAAAACAAATGAGATTATGTTGGAGAAAAACAACTTTTCCACCGGAAAGAATTTCATTGTCGCCTTGCATTTTAATTTAGCCACCGAAAAATAAGTTAGCAACCTTCCATCAAGAACAATAAAGGATGCAAAGACGAAAAAAGCAAATTGTGAGCACTCAAGGCTATTTCTAAATGACAGTATTTATTAGCAACAAAGAGTCGAGTACGAATGACGTACATTTCTTGCGCACTAGCACCAGCTGGGGCGGAAGTGAGAGACCCATTTTATACAGTAAAATTGAACATCCAGCTTCACGGCAGTTATGAGACGGATCATCCCGTAATTAATCATACTTGTATTTTACAATCTACAGTTACATCAGTGACAACTAACAATTCAAAGTAAGTTTTTGTATGACATTGATGCCATACGGCATGATTATTCAAATCGTGAAAAGAAAGTTTTACAAAATACGAAAAAGAGTTCAATACTTGTTGACCTCAGGGGCGTAACAGGAGTAAGTTTTAGGTCAGTCTAAGGCCCCTATAATTAGGTCAGTCTCCCCACCCCCTTCTCAGAATCCATGCCCTAGAGTAGGGCACGCATCTTGTCGTAGCAGGAAAAATGCATAAAACTCTTATGTAATTGATATAGGTAAAGGAACTCGGAACGGAGCTAGCTATACATGATCTTTAAGATGACTAATTTTTTAAAATTGTGATGAAGAAAATTTTTTGTATAAATGGAAAGTTGATATTGTGCAGAATATCATAGACCTTTATAATATAGACGAAGCTCAGTTCACCAAAAGACAAATAATGTTAGATCACGTGAAAAAGACTATTCAGCTTCGACCAATCGGATATGAAGAAAATTAAGCTGCCGGAAAGCTACTCCGGTTGCTCTTGAGAGGGAACAATACGATGGTGTAACAATGATTATTTTTAATGAGTAGCAGCCGAAAGGGCATTGTAAAATATGTTTCTAGACGCATGCATTTTTGCCCTCGTGACCCGTGTTATCGGAATATGAGGTCTTAAAGTTTTCCGAAAATTTAAAAGAAAAGGCGCCAAATTTAGCGAGTTTCAGTGAGTGATGGCAAACATCTTATACAAGATTTGTAAATAAATGTCTGGCACATGCAGACAGTGAAATTGCCTGATCAATTTCTTGCGAAGTCTTTAAACTTTGCGCTCTTCTTAAAATTTCTTAAAAACTTAAGACCTTATATCTCGATGACAGACGGACAAGGGCAAATAATTTTTGCGTCAAAAATATGTCTCTAGATGCTTTTTCGATTAGTACACCCATTTGAACTTCTTTCATTATTTATTACACTAGTCGTATGATTCCCTAACTAATGCTGAAGCTGGTTCTTCATCTCTTCCTCGTGTGACTTGTCTGCATTCGACTTGGCTTATTTTCTGGTATAGTTCCTTCAAAGTCTATACAGAAAGCAGTAAAACCAAAATATGCAATTGATGTACTTAAAATGTTTAAAATATTGTGCAGTATTTCCCTTTCTGCCGCAGGGATAGGACACTGCCCAAGTCGATACCTGGCTCGTGTTTTTCATTTGAATTTAAAAACTTTTGGCAAAAAATACTAACCTCTCATACTAGTTGCTCAAAATATTGCCTTAAAACGTTTTTGTAGCAGTGTTATTTTAGGGCAGTGATGTAGGCTTCTTCATTCAAATAACATCTGAGTTAGACGCCCTGAATTAAACGTGAGGGGAAAACTTCCTAAACTATGATTAAAACTTTCTAAAGTAGCTTATGAGAAAATATTTATTCTCAATTATTAATATATATTCTCAATTTGACGAATGAAATTCCAATTTTAGCGAATAATAAAGTACGCTCATGCACACATATCATACGTGTAATTACATCTAATGAAGACAAACATTATGCAAAATTAAAATAATTTTAAAAATTAAAAAAAATATATCTTTATTGTAATGTTGTCTCCAAATTCGCCGAGTCATTTTCAAATTTCGCCAAATATGAATTTTTTTGGGAGATCAGAGTGATCTCCCGTGACCTCTTATCAGGGCTCATTTTACTTTGGAAATGTCAGTCAGTTACTCGTGGAATTGCCCAACTACGCTCGTGAGTTTACAGATTGCGATGACGAGCAATCAATTCCTTAGGTGTCTACCAAAATATATTTTATGACTCATATTCTGAGGACTTACGTGAAACGATCAAATACTGTTTACGCAATAATACTTTATCATCTTCACTTCCTATAGACATGTGAAACGATCAAATACTGTCTACGCAATCACTTTTTATCACCTTCGCTTTTTGTAAGCAGAGAATTAGCACAGGAAACGAGTTGCTTTTGTCATATTTGCAATGCCCTAATTTCGTATGAGCAAAACGTAAGTATTCTACCTGTAAGAAGCCCACATGCAATTGAGCAATCTTCAATTATTTTTGGCATCGTTCGATATGAGTTAGCACATAAATGTATTTTCATAAAGGTGTTGTATTTTAATTTTATCTCTAATTCTAATTTTTCCTATCATCACTAAACGGATACTTTGTACTTTGTATCATTGATTATATCGTGGGGTTACAAGTGAAACACACTAAGTCAAAATTATTAATTTTCAGATTTTTAGTTTTATCTTGTACACAAAAATGAGCTGTTTCTACTGGTGAAACCTAAGTCATATCTTCATTATGTAATGCTAGTGAAACACACTAAGTCGTATAATTAATGATAACTATTAATGCCCTACCATTATCATGCTGGGGATAATAATATAAAATAAGCATGCCAGAGTCAAGAATGGTTCGTAATAACCAAAAAATACCATTACTATAATTTAATTTGATTTAATTAAATTCCAAAGAAGTTAAAATAAAAATTTTTTTGATCAGCGTTTTCTCAAAATCATGTTTTTTGACTTAGTGTGTTTCACTTGTAACCCCACGATATACTTTCGTAAAGGGATGCAGAAATACTAAGGTCATTTGGCGATAAAAATTAGTATAAGTATCCGATTTTCCCTCCACCTCCTATCGTATTACTTCCGTTAGTTTGCTAATGATTACATATAAACTCTCAGCTTAAAAACATTCATCAGTATGTACGCATCAGGATCGCAGGGATAGGAAGCGTGGAGGTTTTGAACCCCCAACTGAGCGCTGGACTTAATATCCGAATTAAAAATAAGTATTTTAAAATTCCCAAACAGTGCCATTCGTTCACGTAACGCTGCAAGAACTTAACAGAAACAGTTTAGCATAAATGCAAAGCTGAAACGACTTCCCATCGACAATATTCCTTCTAAAGTACATTCTCCCATTATTCTAAGAGGTTGCCTAACTCCATTAGCAGTAGCCATCCTACTAAAACCATTTCCTTGTCTCAAACTATTTCGATTTTCGTAGCAAAAGAGAGTCATTCGGTTCTTCATGTCATTTCTTCCACAAAAAGTCGATTATTTGATCTGCAGATAAAGTTTTCCTTTAGCTTTAGAAATCACTAAAGAAACAAACCTTTTTGATGCGCAGTCACGCAATTAACTATAATAATGCTCAAGAAGGACAGCTTATGATTAATAAGCACTGCAATAGTAGAGCACAATTCGATTTCCATTAAGTTAGTAGATTCGCTGCTGAGTGCTTCTCAGTTTCCACATAAACTTCAGCCACTTCACTAATTGACTTTAAGTCTGCACTAATTGAGCTTCATAAAGGTTTTTGTTAGTTGCATTGCAAAAATCGTTGTTTTAAAAGAGGGCTTCCGTTTCTAGTAAAAGCAGTGCTGGAGACCTACGATCTCCAATGCATTGTATAGTACGCAAGTAGCCGCAAATACGTACCATTTACATAAATGTGTATAAATCAGAGCTACATTTTATTTCGCTCCTTCTCTTCTTTTGCATTTTATGAAAATTTTAGACAAAAATCAGGGTATTTATCTAAAAATAAGTTTGGGCACTAGAATACTCCTGCACTTACTTTGCTAAAAAAAAATTAAACTCTGCATAAAACTAAGTACAGCAACTGAGCTCTTGTGAGCTCTTCTGAAAATAGAGTACCGTCTTCAAGTTGATGTTAGTATTAATTCGTAAATTATTTCATCTGCTCAACAGGTAAAGAGTAATATATTTTCAAGCAGAAGTCTTTTTACATTTTCACACATACTTTACGGCTTAAAACACAGTAATTGCTTCACTACGTACAAATGGAATTTGAGGATAGATGTAGTATAACACTCAAAGAAGCATATCCTATTTATCTACATCTGCCCATCGCAAAAACTGGTGTAGCTCAATTTTGTTATTTTCCACTCTTTTCACGCGCTGCGATTGTAGCGCTGAAACAAGTGGATGCAATTTATGTAGCAAGTTTAAGGTCTAAATGCCCAATTACCTCTACCTTCAGTATTTTCTTGAAAACGAAAATAAAAACTAATACAAAAACAGTTTTATCAGAATCTAAATTATGACGCATTAAAAAAGATCAATCAGTAAGAAAGACCTTGTTATACTGAATATAAAAGTGTAACAAATAGCTGAAGGCACATATTTAAATGAACTTAATTTTGTAAATTGATTTATAAAGACGACGCGTGTCGGAAAATAACTGTCTTTGAAACATTCCAACATGTTGAGTCAAAATATTTTGATTGCGAAAATATTGGAATAGCGGTATGTTGAGTATTTTTTCTCTCCTGTTGAAATTTGTAAAGTTTTCCACCCCAAAGCATTACAGGAATTATCAATGTTTGTTCGCATATGCTCAGTTCTATTAGCCCTCCACCCTTCTTCCCTTCAGAAGGTACGAAGTCTGATTGAAAGCACTCAGCAAGCATCAGATACCAGATGATTAAAGCCCAAAGCTCATCTAAGAAAAAAACCCTTTATCTTCAACGTGTGAAAGAATGTTGGGAACAGAAAGCAAGCCTCCATCATCGAGCTACTTTTTCAGAGTCAGATCGAGATAAAACATGATTGCTCACTATTTAGTTAAACAATTAGAAAATAAACATTCTTTACTAAAGAAAACAAACATAGCTGATGATAAATTCTTTGAACACCCCCATTAGAAAAAAAATATAGTATATTTTATGGTATTTGGTTTTAAAATATCTCGATAAAGAGGAAAAACGAGTTTAAATGGACTAGTATCTTGTTAACGTAAAAGTAACATATTTAAAGATACAGAAGAAATTAAAGCTAATTTAAAGCAAGAACATAAAAATAAAAAAAACGAGAGGAGGGGGAGTTTCCTTTACCTCGACTGAAAACATATTTATCTTCATATCAATTTTTTATAACTGAAGCAGAAATGATCTCCGTTCTTACTCTTATAAATAGAAGCGTGTTTGTGTTTATTTCATTTCTACGTCCCGTCCGATGTTGGTATCTCGAGATTTAATAGCGTAACGGTGAACTAATTCAACAAATGAAATAGGTTTAACACAAGTGGTAAAAAGGAGATATTTCTTCTTGTTTTCAAAACAGAAAGTCTGTTTTCATAAACAAGCAGCTAAAGCGAGATTGAGCTGTGAACGAAAACTGAGAAAAATTGAATAAAAGAAGAGAAAATCATATTAACGTATCAAATTAACGAACCAAGAAATCGATTCTTTTCAAAACATGTTGATCCATCAGTGTCTCGTTTGAAAACTTCGAAAAAAGAAAAAAAGACTTCAACTCATGCATAAAAAAGTTTAATGTTTTTACCCTGTTTGTTGAATTTCTTATTTTACGCTACTTAGCCAAAAAGACGTGTTTATCCATCAGTGTCCTACTTTGAGAGTTAAAAAAACTTCACTGCATATATAAAAAATATGTCCGTGCTTTAACCATAGTTGTTGATTTTCTTGCCATACGCTGTTTACACAAACTGTGAAATTAGACTTTTTTTTTCCAGGAAAATTTCCACAACAATCTAAATTCGAGCTTGTTGTATCTAACTTGTATGTGATAAGGTACGATAGTAAAGCATCAACACTCCAACAAGGAGAATCGCGAACCAACTTTCACAGTTATGGATGAACGATTTAAATGCCTTCATGGTCTTTCAGTCCGTTTTCTTCTACGTTCCGTTGAATGTTATGAAAATACTTAATGAGCTCGACAAAAAGAAAAAGCTACGATTGTTACGGGCCCGCTATTTAAAGAACTCGCTATTTTTCGGCAAGATATGCTAGCGAATGAGCACAAACACACAATTATCACAATTCGTCATTGCTTTTAACATAATTTGAATTCGAGGTGTCAAAATTCAATTTTTCTCCCCTTTGATAAATTCAAAATAAAAACAAAATATGAAATCTACCTACAAGAATGGAAACAGCTATCCCCATATCCTTAAATTGAGCCTCCTTTTTTGATACAGCCCTTTTGGTGCCACAGTTAAAATATTTTACGATAGCAATGTTTTTAAATTACTCAATCTTAAATGTAAAGGCTTCCTGTTAGTGTTAGAATAAATCGATTCAGAAATATATATATATATTATATGTAATATTCCCGATATCGAATATTTTGTCCATTTCCGTTCAGCTACATATTTGGGGCATTACAAATACGCATCTTTCTGGAATCACAAAATCGAAAATCCACCGAATAAAATTGCGAACGATTTTTATTGGTTTGTTAAGAGGAGAAAAAGTTATGTGTACATTTCCGTTTAATGAAAAAAAATAGTAAAAAATAAAGATTTTTACGAAGGAGACTTATCAAGAGCGTTAAGCTTAATTTATATAGTTAAATCGTTAGATAACGTAAGGATACTAAAAATGGAAAACTTTTAGTTAAGGTAATGAAGCCATTTCGATCTTCAAAAATAATGATCTAAGAAAAAGAAATACCTTAAAGCAAATTGCTTTTTTTTCTTTTTTTCCATTCATGGAAAACGTTCTGACGCAAGCACTTGCGAATGAGAATGAATAAAATCAATAATTGCAATGTGCTTTGGCAACTATGGCTTCCACTTCAAAAAGAAAAAAACTGCCGTAACAAAAATCACATTTTTTCTCTCCGACCCACCTCCATTAAAAAGATGAGACAATTGCGTTAGTGTCATGTTTCAGTGTTGTAAAAAAAAAAAAAACTACTTCAAATTATTTACTAAAACGCAATAGGCCTTTTTCTTTGCCTCTATTTTAAAAAATCCGGTATCTAGTCAAAAATACCCATTTAAGTCATATCGTTACGTCGCATAAAATGATTTTTTTTTTTTTTTTTTTTGAAATCGACTTTTAAGAACTGGCTTATTCCCACCCAGTATTTTGTTTCAGAACAATTAAATTTTCATTCACAAACACTTCAACAAAATCTAATCAAAGAGTAACCTTTTCCACACTTAAAAAAGAACAGACAGATAAATTACGTAGCAATTTCTGTAATGACCAAATTCCGAAATAGATACTGTTTATAACCATTAATGCTTCGTTTGAATTATACTTACTTCTTGTTTTAATTCGAAATCTTCTTTGTCAACAATCAACATCAATAAAATAAGTCAGTTCACAGTGCGATAGTTGTAAAAAAAATAAAAAAATCGGAGAATGTTAGTTTTAGTCTGTTTCAATGGTCAAAAATGGCAAGTTTCCTGAGGTGTTTTTTCCACAAATTCAAAACTTTGGATCGCTCCTATTGCCTCATTTTTTCATCTGAGAATCAATTTGAGCAGTTTCTCTTTATGTGCATAGATACGTAGGTGCATGTGTTTCTACTTTGTACATGTACAGCAACAATGCAATTAATTTTACTATCTGTTTAATTACATTTATTTATTTCTTCTTACGTCAAGTAGTGTTCTTGCGTATTCAAATAAAAATAAAATAAAAAGAGAAAATAAAGAAAAGGCTTCACCTTTAATAATTCTAGAAGTATCAAGTTAGTATCAGATGAACCTTGACTTGACCTTTAGTGAGCCTTCGAGCAATTCATTTTATCCAATAAATTCAAGGTGGTAAGCGCGCTGTATCATCTATTATTAGTGCGTTTTGGAAGACTACAAATTTTCTGAAAAGGGTTTAGGTGGTGCGGCAGTAAGTGAGCTTCGATGGGGGGGGGGGGGGATGCACTAACTGTTTCAACTTCACTAGACCCTCGAGGAATCATTTTCCAAATAGCCAACCAGCGAAGCAATTTCTATCGTTTCTAGTAATAACTTGGCAAACAGTTTTCAATGTTGCCAAGAGCTCAGGAAACAGTTTGCAACCTCAATGTTTGCAACATCACCAGCAATTTGCGAAACATGTAGGAAAATCTCGCCAAAACAAATAATAACGCAAAAAAATATCTCTTTTAGCGAAATAATCGGTTAAGTCCCTTTTTAACTGTCAATGCATTACTTGAACTCAGTTACAACGAACAAAATTTACGGTCCTTTGAAGTTCGTTGTAACGGGATTTAACTATTTCATAATCACCATGAAAATTGCAAATTCTTAAATTCGCCAACAGCTAGCGAGGACCAAATCACATTGGAAAGAAGAGTATCCTTCTTTTAAAATACCACTTCATGAACGCAGCTCAGATGGGAAGACATTTTTTTACTTCCGAAAAGAAATGCCACACAAGCCTCCTTTTCTTACAGCCCCTTTCCCTCGCCAGAGAGCACAAAAGGAGACAAACTATTTCCTCTAAGAACTCGCTCACCTTTACCTTAACGGAATGGCATATATATTTTCCCGTGACAAAAAAACGGACTTTGAAAAGCAGCATGGGTATAAGTCAGTTTTTTTAAAAAGTGTGCTTGTTGCTTTTATCACTACGGACTCGTACCTAGACCCAGTTTATTCCAATGTAGGGTGTATTTTTAAATAGTTCAACTGAAAATGTGTTCCATTTTCTTTGTTTACAACTTTCATGAGAGATGTTGGTAAATAATAAATTTATAAAATCAGGATTTTTTACACTTCAAATACGTTGCGGAATCTTGAAACAAGAAAGTGAAAAATGCATTAGGGTCGCGCTTTGAGAGAGAGAGAGAGAGAGGTGGTTGGGAAATTGCTACACTATGTGACAAGGGGGAGGGAAGGGTACAAGAAGAGTGATATTACATACGTGGTTGAAACAAAAACACTTTTTATAACAATATGTTTATGTAACAGAGTGTCACATGTGACAAGGGATTAAGGTGAAGTGTGACACTTTGTGATGAAGGTGGAGAAGGAGGGTCGAATATGTTGAAAAAAGTGACATTTGTGGACAACCTTTATTTGCGCATTGTGTGGAAATTTTAAATAAAAATGCTTTGCAATAAAAAAAAAAATCAGTCAACTTATTTAAAAAATATTTATATATTTTTTTAATTTGTTGCAATTTAAAATATTTATATATTTTTTCAATTTGTTACAATTTAAAATATTGTTACCTTTGATCATTATTCATATCATGAATAATGATCAAAATTCATTATTCATGAATTTATATTATTCATGAATATAAATGATTGAAATATATTATATATTGAAATATATTATAAATTCTAATATATTGTCTTCTTTTGGTCACTTCAGAAGATCAAAAACACCCCATTCACCATTCAAAATCTTACTGTGATGTTTGTAATGTGATAAAATAAAGATGCAATAATAATTTTGTAAACTTGACTATAATAAAGCCTTGATATCCTTTTTTCTGCTCTTAAGCTCTACGTGTAAAAGGTTGAATATTCCTGCTTTACAGCGTTCCACGAATTACAACTAAATAAACCTGAACCAAAAATGAAAATCAAACAATTTTGAATTTCGGTTTCGCGTGCTATATTTATGTGTGAGAGAAAAGATGAAGCAATTTTTAGCACCTGAACAATTTAGATGACTGTAAATAGCCCACCGGTTGTTATTCAAATGAATAGTCAACGAAATGAATAACCGATGCATGAATCAGGAGCTCGGTCTATGAACCAGCTCGAAATTAGTCATTTCCCCCGGGGAAATCATAAATAAAATCAGAAATACGTTAATCACCGGATTTGATACACAAGAGAGATGACGACATTGTGCAAGTTGATTTCACTTTTTTAAGCATATGAATTTTAAATTAGCATCTCTTTTCGGCACAGAGCTTCTCTGTTTCTTTTCTCTTTCATTTATATATTTTTTCCCCTCATCGTTTTTTAGTTGTCTCTTTGATGAACCACATTTAACGAGATGGATGTGTAAAGGGGACTTATTAAATTACTAAGTGAGCGTCGTAATAGTTGTGATTCCAGTTGATATCGTCACAATATGAGGTTTATGCTTCATCTTAATTTATACATTTAGTGCAAAAAGCAGCGTAAACCAATTTTTTTTTCATCAACATCAAATTATTTCAGCAATGACCACTAGAGGTCTGAAAATTAACGCCATTTTTGCGATTGACAATAGTGTCACATTTCAAAATGATGACACGAAATAGTGATATATTTGAAATCTGAATTTAATATTCCAAGCTTGCAAAGTTAATTAACATAACTGATGCCTATTGGCGCATAGATGATGTAATTAATAGTGACATATTATTAACATTTTATAATTTAGAAGATTTTTTTTTTTCCAAACTTAAACTATCAATTTCGAACGCAAAGGACAAGCATCATAAATCAATTAAAGAGTTTTCCCAGAAAAGAGCTTTCAAAGAGAACTCTTTAATGTGAAACATATTGGTATATACTAATTGCATCGAAGGCTTCGTAACCTATACTGTATCGGTTTTAATTGTACAGTAAGTGTTTTATTAAAAAAATATTTTTACCTAAATATATATCTCTGCTCACTGCCAAATTTTAGTTTCCTATATATTTCTGATCACTGGATAGACAACGAAAGAAGCACATGAGACTACATATCACAAAAAATAGTTTATTATGTAAAGATAATTCGCGTATTATATATTGCATTTAAACTCTATATGGAGTATGATAATGTATTTTAAAATAGTTTTAAACTTCAGTTTTTATTAATTGAAAATCCTTTGTTTTTTTTTTAATCTTTTGTGAGTGTCACACAACGCTAATTTGTTAACCAACTATTTAGTAACAAAAAAAATAAATAAAATAAAAAATAAAATAAGTAAATAAATATTTCGTAATAATAATAGCAATAATTAACAATTCATCAAAAAATTGATTATAGAAAAATACTAACTGAAAACATTTACGTCTTTTAACATATATAATACCGTACCCAAATAATAAAAATACGGAGAGGATATAGGAATTCTTCACATGTGCCCCTTAGGGTTGTGTTTACAAATACCCCTCATCAACCTCGGTGCTAACTTGCAAAAATAAAGAGTTCTTAATTTTAAAAATTTAAGCATTGTCATAAATTTACTTGCATGCTCATATAATGGCATGTAATAATGAATTTTAACTTATAAGTTAGTTTAAAATATGTTTTCTCGCAAAGAAAACAGTGATAAAATTATATACAACACTTAGTGAAGCAAAGAAGTTGTCACCACTGGAACATAAAATGGGTCATTGCTCTAAAAACTTGACTAAGAGGTGGGGCTAGTACTCCCATTATATAATAACTTTTCAAGAGTTTTTACTTGATGTTATCTTTGTGAAACATACCATGTTTCATATGTGCCTCATTTCCTGTACATCCTTTTTTAAAAATATAATATTGTTTGATATCATCGTATTTCAATCTCCCTTCCCCCATGTTTGTTATGCCTTTTAAGTTTCTTCAGACAAGTGATTATACTAAAACCCCATGTAAGAAAACAGCGTCTAAGGCTGGGATTCAAGTGAAACACGGACGATCGCAACTCACCCAATGCAATCGCAAATTCCCAAATTTGGATTCAAGTGAAACTTTACAATAGCTACGAGATGCTATTCTATCGTAATTCGACTTCCAGTTGCGATTGCAATTGCGATCGCCTCGAAGCGATTGCAATGTTGTTTCACTTGAATTCGGCCCTAAGAAGAGAAAAATCAATAACTTGCAAGTTTAATCCGTCTGGGACGAGCTGAAATTCAGAGAAATAGTGTCACCAGGCCCGTCATTTCAAGTTTTTCCGGGGGGGGGGGGTCAAAAGTTGTAAACACAATGCAATTTCATCGGAAAACAACAAAAACCACGCCCACTTATATGAAAATACATTGATTTCTCAAAATCGAGGGGGAGGCAATTAACTCCTCCTGACCCCCCTAAATGAAGGGCCTGAGTGTCACTCATGAACCAGCTTCGATCAAACACTGAAAAATAAATCGAAAGCCGATCCACACGAGACAATCTCTGAAGGGGGCAAAATCAATCGGGGGAAGACAGAGCATCGCAATTACTTCAAGGACGCCGATGCAACTGCTTGACCTCAAAAAATTGGACCGCAGAGAGGAAGAAAAAAATGGAAAACCGGATCACCCAACAGTCACACCTGAGGCAAACAGGGCTATTTGTTAGTGATTGCACTACATTCACCTTCGTCCGACCACGATATAGTTACTAGTTAAAGAAGGAAAGCCAAGGACTTTCATTTCAATGATCCAAACAAAATGCTTCAGAAAGTTAGATACAAAACGAGCGATCGTGAAGAACTTATTTTCAAAAATCAAGACACCTGAAAATGTTCTCGAATTGTCATGCTTACGAGAACAGAAAACACAAAAATTAAAGACACCCCTACAAAATGATTAAAAACATTTTTTTTTTCAAAGTGAATAATTCCAATTAATCACTAAAAACTATGGTTAGGGAAGTTAGATTCATGTTGCTAATACAGTAGTACATCGCTTTAAAAGGTGGGGGGGGGGGGGGGGGGGGAATGGGGAACAACAGCTCAATTTAACCACTTCCCTTACGAATTTTTTTTTGGAAAAAATTGCAAAAAAAAACTTTTTTTTTTTAAATTTAATTTTGAAATACAAGAAAATGAAGCAATACAAATAAAATATGTAGGTTTCAAGTTGAATTTTTAATTATTTATTAGGCGTAAAATCAATTAGTTTCACCCGAGTTTTCTCGGGATAATAATTATCTGCAACTCATACGAGCCCGAGATAACTCGGGATAATCAGGCAAGCGGTTAAGGGATGGAACCGTCCTTAAGGTGCATCTCAATAGAACGAGATTTCATTGAAGTGAATTTCAAAAGTTTTACACGTCTCTCTGAATGCAATGATACTGTAAGACCTCGAGTCAAAAAATGTCGACAAAATTTTATTTTTGATTTGCAAAATGTATTAAACGGTTGTATTGACATCAAAACGAAATGTATTGTTCGAGTTTTTGTACCTTTACCTCTTTATTCACTTCCTTTTTTTTTTCATCTTATGTCAACGCAAGCGTTGTCGAGCAAGGTCAAGCTCAAAGCAGCGAATCATCACATAACGTTGGTTCAGATAAGAAGTAAATGTACTCAACGCCTCAGAATGTTATCGAAATTTCTTTGAATCATTGATGACAACTACAGCTGGAGTTCAAGTTGCTTACGTTTTCCAGAATTTGTTCCGCTACTCAATTTAAAAATTCTTTTTTCTTTTTGAATCGATAACTCTCAATGTCTAGCTCTTAGATCTGAAGACACTGGTTCGTAACCATTTCTTGAGGCAAGGCAAAAATTAAAGATATTTCAAACCAAAAACTTAAAAATCAATTGCTTGAAAACAAAGTATTGTTCAGTCAGTATTACTACAGAAAGAATTACAAAATGCACCTTATTCGTTTACAAATGTGTTGTAAGTATTATTTATCAACGAATCAATTTTCTTAAAAAGATAATTTTCTCCGTCAACTTTCTTCTTTTCTGTTTGGAGCACCCATGAAATGACGAACGGAAACTTTTTGCATTCTTAACAAAATCCGATTCAGTGTTTTTAGAAGTGTGATTTTATGAATATATATTCTATGCTAAACACTTAAAGCCCTTTACTAAGTGCGTGAAAATGAAGAGCCAAAAACGATAATTTTTTTAATATTTTTGAAAATTTAATGGAATAAAGGAAAACTATTGTTACAAAACGGAATCAAGTTTGTAAGAAAAAAGAAGACACCCAACGCGAGCTCTTACAATGTTGGATGTACATGATATAATTTTACTCTCTCCCTCCCCCCCCCCCCACACACACGAAAAAAAACATTAGATAGATTTTCTTACCTTCACTTATAAACGTGAACTTCTAAAGGCAATATTTCGGCAATTTATATTGGTACATAATTCACTGAAAATCATTCAAATACAAATACACATTTCCTATTTGAACCGGCTAAAACAAATATGAAAGTAATTGAAAATACATATAACAGGGAAATAGAGAGGACAGTTAATCATCGATTATTAAATGAAGCCAAAGAAATTCAGGATTGCATGATTATCAACAAATTACGTTCAAAAACTCATTAATCCTATGCGTCGGTTATAACACAGCAGTCTACGCACAAACTACAACTACCTTATTGAAAACAAGAGTTTTGAGATTTAAAAATTCAAACTCCATCTCTACGAATGCAATCCATCCCAGATCATCTATCTCATCGTCCCGGATGGTTCAGCAAGAAAATGGAGGGGAACGAAATTCTTCCGCTGTCAAAACGAACCTGAAAGGAATGCGACATCGTGATCTTCATAAAGCGCTGCTGGCCTAGAAAAAGAATGAGCACTTCCGAGAAACTGAGAGAGGTCAAACCTTCCCCTGAAAAGCACTTTTTCTCCAGCGACGACGGAACCAGAAAACCGAGAGAAAATCGTTGCCAATCAGGGAGAGAAAAAAGGAAGGCGACAGCTATTTTGAAAAATCACATTACTTAAATTATGGCGATTATGCAAACTCAATTAAATCGAAACAACTGTGTTTTTTTTTTACGTGAGCAAAAATCTCTAATCAGGTTGTGCAAAAGGAGCGTGAAATTTGTTTTCTCAGATGAAATGGGTTATTAGATGTCATCAAATGCTTTTAATTAGCCCTTCTCGTGGAGAACGGTTCCAGCGGAATAAAAGCAATTTGAAGCCATTATTTATGAATGCATTTATTTCTCTGTCAAATCATGAACGGGCGAACTTATCCATATTGATGACATATCTTAATCACAGGAGAATGAATCGGGTGCGTAAGCAAGCTCTTCTGCAGTTAGATAACGGGGCTAGAAGCAGATCTTAAATCAAAACTCAACTTGAGAACAATCCTGAAAGTTGAAACTTTCGTTGTATTGTTTGAAAACGTACGGCAGAAATGGATAAAATTTTACGATGCAGAAACTATATATTTTTTACTACAAATTAATTATTGTATTTGAATAAGAATTGCAATTTCTATACAAGTAATTTGGAGCCACTTTTATGCTCTTCAATTTTTGCTGCGTCTTTAAGGTTTTTTGTTTTAAGATAATAGGATTAGAACAGGGTCAACTACAAACCCAAGATGTGTCAATCAAAATACACTATGGTTAATCACTTTGAGTGTCAAGCGATTTCCAAATCTTGACTAGACTAACCGGCCGTAATCTTACTCTGTGGGTAAAGAATAGCCACTCGTAAAACCTTGCGCTGAACAGGCACTTGCTACTATGATGAATGTGCTCAACTTAAATCTTTAGCGTGTTGAGCAGACTCTAAGAGAAGACCTAGATCTTACACGAGTACACGAGCACGGAAAACAGCAAATAACGCAACAGTTTTTACTTGTCAGCGCTGATACATGCTGCTTAGGGTGATTCAAAAAAAATTTTTTTTGAATTTCTCTGGTCTTACCCCGCAGTTTTTTTACACTATTCATAAATGTGATGTATGTAAAATTTTAGCTCAATTGAATAATATTTAGAGGTCGCTCAACGCGACCGAATTCTGTTGAAAATTAGCAATTTCGAGAGTTGGAGTATATAGCTTCATTACCCAAAATAATATTATTCTTCATATAAAATGGAATAACTTAAAACGTTAGTTTACTAAGTAATTCGTCAATAAAATAATAGCTCAAAGTGAGTTGTAACGATTACCCCCCTCCCCCCCCCGCTCCAAAGCTGCATTATCTCTTACCTGAGTTTGGGTAGAAAATGCAGCTGCAAGCTCGGGCTGTGGTTTCTGTTTTCTTTTCCGTTGTTTGAGGTGTATGAGTTTATTTGGCTAAAACACCTAGCATCCACTCTAGACAGGGCCCAGTATAAGTGACAGAAAGCCACTTTGATAGTAGCTGCTACAGTACAAAGTATGGGTCAAAATGGGGAGGATTTGACAACGTCCATAAAACGGTAAATGCAAACTATTCGCTCTGAATTGGCCGTTAACTTACAAAAGTCGTTTAAATCTAGGACTTCCTTTGATAGTTCACTGGAACGAAACACTTATGCAAAATATATTGGGAAAATGAAGGATGATCGGCGGGTTTCATACCAGTATTAGTATCAGGACCACAAGCATTGATGATTTACTTCTGGGTTCTAGTAAGTTAGTCAGGCATTGGAAGTGCTACGGAAAATGCTGCTATACGATAACCAGTTAGATAAATGGGACCTTACTGAGCTCGTACGTGGTATGTGTTTCAATACGACATGCATTGCCGGTACTAAAGTTGGAGCATGTTTGAACTTGGGGAAAAAATTAACTAGGGAAGCAACTTTTATATTGTGCTTTCCGCCATTATATTTTAGACATTGTGTTTTCTGTGGTATTACAACCGAAATCTATTCTACTCTTGTTCTCTCAGTATTTTAACCGATAAACCAAGAAATAAGTAGAATTGGGGTATTTGATTGCGTGCAATGTCAGATGCGATGTTCACGCAATTGGGTGGAACCATCCACTGCCATTGGATCTACAATACTGCTTTTTAAGCGGTTTTAGCAATCATAGTCCAGAATAAAACATTCTAATTTTAAACCTGGAGTGAGGAACGATGTGGTTGAGGAGTTGGTAGCACATTCAGAGCAACGTGCAACTAGTAATGGAAGTTGCGAAAAGTTAACTTCTGATGACCCATGTAAAAGAAGTGTCCAAGGAAGATACTAGAGCTTAGTGCGATGTTCTTGAGCAGAGCACCTTCTCTTGGTGTATGTTTTCGTGTCCCAGGAGTAGTTCCTCGTGTTATATCTGTGTTAAAGATTCTTTATGGCTTCAAGTTATAGATATTTCCCAACCGGTTCAAACTTGCAGCTGGACAAACAAAAGGTATTCGTAACATATGAATGTGATTTCTTTGACATTCTTATCGTTAATGATAAATAATATCTAAGAGTTGCGTTCCCAGCAACTCTTTTTGTGCAAGCACTAAAAAATGATTTGGAATATTTTTAGCATCCTTATTCATGTAAAGAAGAAACTCAAAATATATCAGCTGTTTGATCCTGAGCATTCGAATCTTTAAGATAGCTAGCAACAAGGATTTATACTACCAAAGAAACTGAGAATTGTAAACGACAATACGGATCGTGGCATGGCCCTTATTGAAGCATTTGTTAAGACTATCACTAACGGCGAAAAACAAAGACAGTGTCTTCTTCAAGTGGTACAAGAACACAGAAAAGGTTTCAAAGTTGCAAAAAAGTAACCTTAAAAAGTATTGCAAGAATTAATGAGCGAATTACTATATATTTAATGTATTTAAATTTGTTTTTTATATTTCTTCCGTATTTGATTAGTTTTCATACTTTTCTGCATTTCATTGGTTTTTCAGATATATAGTTTATTTTGTGATTGCACGCTTTTTTTCTTCGGAGATGCAAAAAAGCAATAAAGTAACTTTATTATCATTATTATTTACGCTCACATTTGTGCCACTATCACAAAATTAGAAGTACTCCTAAATGTAAATATAGTTTACTAAAATTTTGGGCGAATAATTCAGTGTATATAAAGGGCCTAAATAAGACGGTAAGACGAATAAAAATACAAAGGCCACTTTTTTCTATAGATATCATTTACGATCACGTTTTTGTCAATATCACGAAATTTCAAGGCGTTTGAGCGACCTCTAAATAAAAATATATTTTGCCAAAATTTTGCACAAATAATCAGTGTATATAGTGGCACAAAATAAGAGGGTAAGACGCACAAAAATACAAAGGCTCCTTTTTTCTATAGATATCATTTACGATCACGTTTTTGTCAATATCACGAAAGTTCAAGGCGTTTGAGCGACCTCTAAATATTAATATATTTTGCCAAACTTTTGCACAAATAATCAGTGTATATAGTGGCACAAAATAAGAGGGTAAGACGCACAAAAATATAAAGTTTTTTTTTTTTCCATACATTTCTGAATCACCCTAATGCTGCTATATATCTTCGAATAGTCAATCCCGTATGTTTCGGGGGTCAGGCTCCCCCCCCCCCCCGTCGGATCAGCGTTTGAATGACAACCACATACATTTGCTCTACACGTCCTTTTCATTTAAACGTACACATAATTTACCCAAATGTTCTAAAAAAACTTGCTAAGAAAACGTGCCTATGTTTTTCTCTGAGAATTTCACGAAATAAAAGACCAGTCAACACCCTGTGCTCCTATCGGTTACAAAACATTCAGAAGTCTTTTAATGGTTGCTCATTCATACTCAAGCACCTCATTCAGAATGATCTGCAAAGACTATCCAAAAGGATTAGGGGTCAACCCTACCCTGAGGACCAACCAAGCGAAAAATCTGTCCCCGAAAATGTAATACTTGCCATTCCAGTGTTTCCTTTCTCTGCTGTTCACGCTTGACATAGCATCACCCCCTTGCTCCCAGGCAAAAATCGTTTCCTGACAATACCTGCTCGCTTCTCAGCTGTTTTGGACCATCCCAGTAGCCACACACATGTTTGGCAACAGAATCAAGATGCTTGAAGCTTCTCTAATCCAGTGAAGCTTATCTGTTTGTAGCACTAATGACATGTAATTGGGAAAACAATCATGTAATTCACAATTCAGTTTGTGACAAAAATTCGTCACCTGTTGTATCTCTATACTCTATAACAGTGGTTCTCAACCTTTTCAAGGCTAACGCCCCCTTTACGAGTGAAATTTTTTCCAACGCCCCCCTTTATATTAAAGGTGAGGGGGCCTCAGAAAAGAGGTTTAAAGTTCAAAATAATTTCCTTCCAGAATTTCACAGAACGATTAAACAAGATATATTTTACCTCATTAGTCATTATGAGAATTAAAATGACGAATGTAGAAAGAAAAAACAAATCTAGGATTAAAAATATTTTATTTTTAAAAGAAGAATAACACCATGAAATGAAATAAAATAAAAATAAACAAGCAAAGTATTTTTTTTTTCCTCATTCAAAATATGAAAGGAACATTCAGAAATACATGTTAATGATTTTTTTGTTCTTGGTAGTTTAAAGCCAGTTTCCTCACGGTCGGTTTAATATTTTTTATAAGGTGAAGGCGCAAGTCTCCTCTTGGGACGATTTGGAGTCGATTTCTGTTTTGTAACTAGGTCGGTGACAACACTGAATCCTCATTCGATAAGGTAGGAAAAGGGAAAGTCGACAAAAAAAATTTTGGCGATAGCTCACAGTCCAATGAAGGCTACTAATGTCTCTTTGCAGCCAAAATCCTGTAAGATGGTTAACATTCTGGAAACCAGCTTTTCAAGTTTCAGAGGTTGAAAGTTTCACCAATTTTTACTTATACTGAACATTAGCTGTCTCAATATTTTCAAAAGGGTTCATGGCCCATTGAGGACGTTCAGAGACAAAAATATCCTGAGAACGCTAAAAAAGTCTTTGTGCAAAGACTGAAGTTTTCGGCAAACGTGAGCATCATCGAATTAGATTTCACAAAAAATAAACCATGAAAGTAAATTAATGAAGTGAGCAAAAGCCAAAGTTAAAAGACGTCAAACATAATAGCCAAACTGAACCGGCACTCTAAGCATTGCAAATACGATTGCCAGGTAAAAATGTAGGAGAATAACCAAACCGAGGAAAATAGCCAAATTGCACAAACGCCCTGGAACATCGAGATATTTTGAATACCTTTAAGGTATTAGGACTTACTTTCTCAGGTAAGAACTTACTTTCTCATAGGTACTAAGCTAACATTTGAGAACATGGTGAAAGAAAATAAAGAAAGTAACAAAACCGAAAACAAAATAGATGACGTTTTATGTTCTGATTAAAACGCTATTTGTGGGAGACACTCGAATGCCATTGGGAATCTTTATTTTTAATCAACCATTAAATTTCGGCAATAGACATTAAGAAGAAGACATTAAGAAAGAAGAAGAAGTGGGGAATTGTTCAGTCTGAAAACCAGTTTTATTTAGCAACAATCAAAATAGGCGACTGAAACTTGAGGACTTAATTTGACCATTTTAAGCTGCAGATGCAGGACGGTATTGTTGCATGTATGATAATTACTTAAAAACAATGCGTTATTAATTTTTTTTAGTTATTAGAAATTACATTGCTATGGTAAAAATAATCAATTAACAGTTCGGTTAAATAAAAAAAAAAAAACGATAGTGTGGCTAATGCTTTTGAATTTTATCTTGTTATATGTGATCAAAATTAGCCAAATTGGCTAATATTAGATTAAACCAGGCAACCCTGATTGCAACTGCGATTTATTATAACGGTTTTGCATTTGGTTAAGCTGGACCGCGGAGAAATGGCGGGTGACCTTGGGGGACTTTCCGCTTAAAAGTCATCCGCCATCTCTCCGTGGTCGAACTATAACATTCCCTCTCAAGATTGTCCGACGCAAAAGATCCCTAAAAAGTCATATCGCTATAAAAGAGAGAGAGAGTGAGGGAAAAAAGGAAAAAAGATAAGCAAAGAAGCGCTAAACTATTTTAATAAAAAAACAGTCACCCCTGAAAAACGTAAGGAAATAAGTACAAAGATTCCAGATGAGCGTATAAGTTTATTTTATCGCAGGCACAAATATTTGAAGTTGAATTTTTAATTTAATGCAAAATTTAATTTTGATTTTTAAAATTAAAATAAATTCTAATACATCTATTGTCCTCTGACCCCTAAATCTCTCACCGCCCCCCTATCGCCCAAAATATACCCACCGCCCCCCTACTGCCCAAAACATGTTCACCGCCCCTGAGCATCTTCCCACCGCCCACAGGGGGGCGGTACCGCCCCCGTTGAGAACCACTGCTCTATAACATTCAGAAAGATCTTGAAGTGAAATTCGTCCCAAAATTCTTCCAGAGACGCACATTTACGCTCAAAAGAACTAATGAGGGGGGGGGGGTAATAATGTTGAGACCAATACAAGAAGCAATATCAATTTTAAATTGCAAAAAAAAACTGAACAGAAACTTAAATCGATCGATAGTTTAATATCGCTCTCTGATGACAAATTACTAATCTTAGTTTCTGCTTCGCTTCGAAAATTTTGCATAATTACATCAATTGCATGAATTATCATCATTTTAAACTAGATGTGAGAAGGTTTTTCCCGACAACTTCCGATCCAAGAATCGACGACAACTTGGACAACTCCGATTGATTACAGGAAAAATAATAAGTTACCTAAATTACGTGAGCTTAGATAATAATCATTTATGCATTATTTGAAAATTTTCGATTATTTCTAATGCTTTCGTAAAGCAATATATGATGGCTGAGATATTTTGCAATTTGGCCAAAATCAGATAGCGTAGTTGTCGAAATAAAACATGCACGCATTAAATTACTTAACGTGAGAATAGGAAATAATCATTCACATCTTATTTAATTTTCAATTTTTTTCCTACTTATGTATTTGTAAAGTAATAGATGATGACTGACTACTTTGACAGAGCTACTTTGTATTTAAATGCCAAAATAACCTACGCATAATCGTCAAATAATAATAGTAATTCTAGTAATATTATTTAATTGTGTTTTTAGGTAATTAGTTTTTAACAATCGTTTTGATATTTCAGCTACTTATTTTAAATCTTTTTTTTTTTTTTACCGAATGTACCGGCTGGGACATTTCAATACAAAGTAAAATAACTTTAAAAAAAATATATATATATATAGGTTGATGAGGATCACAAAGTATTTGTTTCGTTTTAGACATCGTAATAAGTTATTTTGTGTACGTAAGATGAGCTACTTTTTAAACGGTCCTATTTTCTATACTTGAAAATCATTTATTTATAAACAAAGAAATAAACAAATCGCGAGAAGTGGTTTTAATTTCGAATTAAGAACTTACTTTACATTTTAAAAGTCTTCTATTATTTTCTAAGTCACCTAATGAGAAAACATATGGAAATTCTTCCACTAAATGGTGAAAGATTTATCATCTACAAAAAATTGTACGCAGAAAAGTTGGAAAAAAAATCAATTTCCACATACTAGTAACAACGTCTAAACTCTAATAAAAACCGAAAACTGCTTCCATGTAGGTGAATACATTTCAACACTGTCATTTTCTTGATAATGGAAGGGTAGAAATGTGTGAAGCAAAGCAAAACAATTTACAAGGGCAAATCTCCCCGGCCGTAAATCAACATGGCGTTGCACAAGCTTTGCTTACAGATAACGAAAAGTCTGGAGTTAAGAAGACTCGAATATTGCTCACATAGAAATAACCTTTTTTGAAAGACTCGATAGCATACGAAAAAGAAGTGTGCGCGTACGTTCACAAATGAAGATTTTCCACCAGTAGTGAGTGGATTGGTAAAAGCATGGGTAAAAGATAATGACGTTGATACGTATAATCACTTAAAATGAATATTTCCTCGTAAAATTAATTAACCGGATCAATTACGTCTGTTCATTTTCCCATTTTCTTCTGCCTTGCATTCAGCAGAGAACTTGCTATTCAAGTCAATTCCTAGTCTTAAATTAAATTATACCTAACTATTATACTTAAACATTAATATAACTAATTAAACTATACATGTTTAAGAATACATGTTTCAATGAAATAAGTTTTCATTCAAATTGCGGGACAAATTTAAGGCAAACTAAATAAAAGGGAAATAAATTGGCGGTTATTATAAAGGAAAAAAATACATAATATTTAAACCGTTAGGAGCAAAAGTGGTGTAGGTCAGTTTTCTAATAATTTGTATTAACATCATCAGAAATTAGTTTCTACCCTATTTCACGCCTTGTGAAAATGGCTTTGGTTCAACTATTTGCCTATAGACAGTAATCGTAAAAAAAAGTGGGTACTAAACCAGTCAACTAATGAAAAATCTTGTTTTTTTTTTATTTAGATCGCTTTTACTCTCAGCGGTTCACATGTATGACAATCGCGTCTTTAAACTATGTTAATAACTTTGAATAACACATTTATGGTCTGAAATTGACAACAGAGAATGTTATTTAAGAATAAGAATGTTTCTTTTTGAATCAGGTTACTTTTTACTGTGATTAAATCTCTAAAGTCGATTTACATCGTAGATCGTTTGCTACTAATAACAACAAAAGCATGAAACTTCGAGAGAATTTGATAATGAAATTTGTTGAAATTTGTAAGCATGTTTTTGTTTTATACTTAATTTTTAAAAAAATAGGTAGTTAAATACTTTAGTTAGCCGTTCTACAGCTCTATGAAATGTAATCCTTGGGATAAATTAATTCTACACTTTTTATCTCGATGAAGATAGTTTTCAGTCAAAAAAAAAAAAAAAAAGACTAACAATGGGAGTAAGCTGAATATCCTATTGAAAAAAAAAAAAAAAAAAAGACCACAGGATTGTCATTTCTAAACACATTTCGAAGAAACTTAATTTGAATAAAACCTTATTTAGAGCGCGCACTTTATCTTACTCCATGCTACACCTGTTTAAATAAGCCCTCGTAATAGAATTTTATTCATGTATATCCAAATCCACTAAAATTATATTCATATTTGGAAACATTTCCAATTTGAATTGCTGGAAACATATTGGCTTATCTTACAAATGCAATTAATTTTCAATTATTCACAACGTATATCATAACGCAATAGCGACAATATTAAATTGAATATGGCTATTATTGCAAACTGTTGTTTTCA
The DNA here is from genome assembly GCA_038373865.1 of Uloborus plumipes. Lineage (NCBI taxonomy): Eukaryota > Metazoa > Arthropoda > Arachnida > Araneae > Uloboridae > Uloborus > Uloborus plumipes. Next base: position 116,653 of record JAXGGA010001600.1, on the reverse strand, counting down.
TTAGAAATGATGAAAATAATAGTTTCTCATGGAATAGTAAAATATCCAATTTATCCGTCTTACATCGTAATCGGCTTTGTGATAAACATTGCATCTATATTATATCAAAGCATCGCAATTTTTCGCGGATGAGCATAAAACTTAAAACTCGAAAAATGGGTTTGAAGAATAGATACAAAACGCAAATTAAATTGACATTTTATAAATGACAACGAACTCATTTTTACTGTCATTCTTTTTTTTTTGGCCGATAACGTAAGAAAAATGTATTTATCATTTGCTGTAATTCTTATATAGCAATTCTGCTTAAGGCCTTTTTGATCATGGTTGGGAAATAATCTTCCAATTGTTGAATAAAGTAAGGATAATACGTTAATGTATTACAATATCGATAGTAAATATGTGTACCATCGACACTACTGTAAACCAACAAACTCAATGATAAGTAACTTTTCAAGAGGCAAATAAAAACATGTTAGGTATGTAGCGCGTTTTATATGAGTTAGACAGTGGGTTTTAGAACAACGAATTTCAACAGTTGGAGTTACTCGTTTTTTCAATTGATGCAGCTTGAAAAAATTGCTAAGTTAAGAAAAAATATCCATATATTTGAGACAGTATGTGGAGTTACCTGGTTCAGCCCCTATAACCTGAACTCAAATTATTCTATGATTCCCTATTTTCGTGCATATTGCAATGATTAGAATAATAACGCAAAAGTGAATCCAATGTTTCTTCCCCCTGTAGCGAGCAACGTGAGGTTGAGAAACGGACTTTCAGGCAGATTTCACTGCAACGCTGCAGAGAAATTGTAAATGCATATCATTTCGTGCATTTAAAATATGACAAAACAATATTCATTTCACGAGTTATGTGACAAAACAAGTCGGAAGTTTAGAAAGATATTGCGTGACCATATCCGATCCATTAAAGGAAAGAAAAAAAAAAAAAAAACATTGCAATAATCAGTTTTGAGGAGATGAGCCACAGTCGACATTGTGCTGCCTAGAATAATGCTGTGCATCGGAGCATGTTTTCTAGGTAGAGCCTAGCTATTAATAGTGTAAATTTCACCAATTTTTAGAGACATTATAAATCACAAATACAAACTGTAATTTTTATAGTACCAATAAGTCAGTACCAATACAATTTTAAATCGGTAAATGAGATTACCTGAATTTTAAAGAAAAAGCGGATAACGCTTGTAATTAACTAGACATGGGAACGAAAAAACATTTAATAGATTATTTATATTTTCATGTAAAATCATGAGCTTCAATATTATTAGAAACTCCAATAAGATTAGAGACTTTAAGGGAAAAAATCAAAATGTTCTCTCTTGTACTTAATATAAGCCTCATGTGAGGTATAAAATGCATAAATATGCTGAAAAAATAATTACCGCAAAATAACACACATGAAATATTAACAATTAAATTGAACCACATATATTAATGTATTCAATTTCCCGCGAAACGGAGTCTCCAATTATCGAATCATTGAGTTTGAAACTGTGAATATACATTTAACCGGGTCTGCAGGCAGTGGCGTAAATCGCATCCCCGCAGCCCTCGAGGGGGGGGGGGGGAGGCGCACGAAGTTTGAGGTGCACAATAAAAAAAAAAAAATAGCACCATGAATTACACTGATTTTTTTTTTTTTTTTTTAATTTTTATTTTCTCCTAAGCTTCTGCTGTGAGGAGGGGCTCACTTAAGTGTTTGTAAGCTACTGATCGTTGGTATATCGTATTGAATAAATATTGATATTGTGATTAAATACACTGGCGGAAAAAAAAATCCCAACACCAAGAAAGACTTGTGTTAGATAAACGAAATTTGGTAGGCGTGTTTATACAACTGAAAGATGACATCGATTGAAATTTCGCGCTCCGTGCAAAAGTGTGGCGCAGCTGGCGTCACTCAGAACATGCAAATAGGGCTTGTTTTAAAAGCGTGTTGTGAAGCTCATGAGTATTATTTTCCCGTGAAATTTGACTAATTGAGTTCATTTTAGCCAGGATTGCCTTTAGGAAGACGAAGAAGCCATTATCAACAGCTCTCCGAGTTTGAACGAGGTCGTACAATTTGGCTATGAGAAGGTGGATTTTCATTTCGCGATATTGCAGAAAAATTTGGGTGGGAATGTTTCCACCATGCATGATTATTAGAAGCTATGGTCAAGGGATGGTACTACCTCAAGAAGATCGAGTTCTGAGCTGCCACGTGGCATGACTAAGAAGAAAGATCGTCGAATCTTGCGTACGGCTGCGGCGCATCGTACTGCATCTGCGGCTGAAATTCGAGCTGCAGTTGGTACCGTCGTGACCCAAGGAACGATAAGAAACTGTTTATTTCAAAGACAGCTCCAAGCCAGGCAGCCTGTAGCCGGCATTCCAATGACTGCAAACCATTGCCGTTTCCGACGACAGTGGTGCCAAGATAGAGCTCACTGGAGGTCGGAGTGGAGATCGGTTGTAATTTTTGACGAAAACAGATTCTGCCTTAGTGCCAGTGGTGGCTGTATATTGGTCAGAAGAAGGCCAAGGGACCGCCTGCATCCAAGCGCTCTACGGCCTAGACACACGGAACCCACACCTGTAGTTATAGTCTCTGGAGCAATTTCCTACGAAATCAGGGGCACACTTGTAGTTATCCCAAACTCACTGACTGAAAATTTGTCGTCAGTCTGGTAATTTAACCACTCGTACAGCCCTTCATGAGTAGCATTCAAGGGGGAGTTTTCTAACAGGATAACGCTCGCCCTCACATCGCTGCTGTAACGCAATGTGCTCTACAGAGTGCTGACATGTTACCATGACCTGCAAAAACACCAGGTCTGTCTTCAATTGATAACGTATGGGATATCATTGGACGGCACCTCGAGCATCATCCACAGTCAACAATGACGGTCCTTATATTGACACAACAAGTGCAACAAAAATGGCACTCCATACCACAAAGTGACATTCGGCACCTGTATGACATAATGCATGCACGCTTGCAGGCTTGCCTTCAAAATTATGGAGGTAACACCCTCTATTAAATTAGCATAATTTCACATTTGCACAGCATTTTCTTGAGCTTAAATTAGCCAGTGATCTTGTACATTTAATCAATTAAACATGTTAACTAGACAATTACATTACCCAAATTTTGTTACTCTACAGTAATTTTTTCTTGGTGTTGGGATTTTTTTTTCCGCCAGTGTAGTATAGTTAAAACGTTTATATAGGGGTATCCACGAGAAGCGCCATTGAAATTTGAGGGGGATGTTTCGGGGAATTTGGAAGCGGTGGAGGTGCACTGCGTATTTGAAGGGATGCACCATTGCTCTTGGAAGGGTGGACACACTTAGTTTATTCATTAGGGCTTTTTTAAGAAACATTTCGAGATTTAGATCCGCATTTCGAAATATTACTTTAAAATAAACATCATTAATCACCATAATACTCATTGATTTTAAAATTAAGGTTTTACCAGATGTCTCAGCTAATAATACAATGGAATCCTAATACCAACCCTGTTTAACATTACAACAAAATTGAAATCGCCTACAGAACATTTTTTTTCTATTATAAATTAAAAGTTGGCAAATATCTAAAACACAAATTATCATTGAATATACTACACATTTTGCATCATTTATGCACAGGCGTCATACATTCATATTTCATGAAGCGCAAAAGATTGACACGTGAGATGACAGTTCAAAGTCATCTGAACTTTCAACCATCCATCTTGAGGCTTCGTAATTGACATTATTAAAATAAATAATGAGCAGACTTTTGCGCAATATATATCAGAAATAACACTAATGAATGATTCAACGAACGCGTATGTGCCCGCTATACGTTGCACAATAACCAAGAGCAAGTTCGAATTACAAAGCCTGATCCCGTTACTGAACTATAATAACATCAGCAGATGAAAACGAAGTTGCAGCTAGCGGTATACTTTTCTTTCAAGAATTCTATATCCCAAGGTAAAATCTAATGCTCTTGCTCCTGAAGAAACTTGTTGATTTCTCTCCAGTGTTCGAAAAGGGCTTTTCGACGTTCTTAGAATCAGGTAATGGAGCTCTCTGAGTTTTGTACGAGTAGCCTTCTTAAATCGCGACCCTGACACGTATTCGCTTTTTATGTCCTTGCTTCTTTACAGCGACCAACGCCGATTTAAAAGCTCGGGGTCCGGTGGTTCATTAGTGCATGTAAAATCCATATCGTGTATTTATAGAATTCGCACTGAAGCACATTAGATATTTTTCATCAATTAAAAGCGGTAATCTTTTCCCATGCTCCGATGAAATTCCCCCGAGGTTTGTTATACGTGCGTCTAAAAAATTTTTTTAATGCGGAGTCGATTTCATTCTCGATGTCAATTTAAACCCTTTAGGGGAATGAGTTTTGACAGTTATTTTGAAATAGTTGTATGACACTTAACTCTCTTAGCTATTTTGAGAGCTGAGTTTTAAAAATTATTCAATTGCCTTATAATTATTTAGGCGCTACAGCAACAGCAGCATTTCTGAACATATGTTATTATTAATCATTACATTTTTATTACAATACTGAAAGAAAAAAAAAATTAGAAACCTAGAATCAACATTTTTTAAAATCTACCACATTATTTTTTGATTAAAGAATGATTTCTTGACGGTATTTATACGCTTAACACAATTTTATTTTAATTTATTTTCTCACGATTGTGCCCATATTTTCGCAGCTTAAAAGCGCTTTGGTAATACCCATTTATAAATATTCTACCCACAGGGAAGCGTCCGGCCAGCATCACTAGATATAAACAGCATGTATGAATACAATTTTCGGCAAAACAATGCCATTTCGCTATTTTTGGAGGAAAGGGGGGCTATGAAACGGAAACCACACAAGTCTGCCTTAAATCGGGTAGTAATACAACTCGGTCACGGCTTGCCAAACGTATCCCAGAAACAGCAAACAAATGGCACCGATACTAAAAATTAAGTGTTCTGGGGTGATTAACCTCTCCGACATCTCCTCCCTCAATTGCGGCCCTTAATTTTCAAGTATACACCAGCACAATATTTCACACATTCATTAACACATATGCATTGTTCGGTTTAGATTGGAGTTGACAGTTAATGGTAGATACTGGTGATATAAGTTTCTTAACCCAACTGCTTTGTCAAAAACGACTGGCAACGGGTTTTCAGATTTAGAATATTTATACAGATTTCTTGAAATATCTGCATTGGGGCTTTGTTGGTCGAGGACTCAGCAAACCCTAACACGTCATGAACCCGGCTACAATTGCGAATGACTATCTTCCGAGGGAAAAACGCACTAGCATTGACAGAACGCTACACACAACCAAAACACTTGTCTAAATAACAAAACAAAGACCCTATGGCTCTTGCCCAACTACGACAACAAGCAAAACAAACTTTCTGGCAGCGCCAAAGGTACTCGGCCGCACAGATGACTGCCAGGAGTCGGTGAAAGGGAGGAGGACGACACAAAAGAACTTTCAAGCTGTATCTTCTTTAGAAATCCTTCTTAGAAGAAGCAAAAGAAAAGGAAGTAAAGATTAAGCGACGGGTCTGCATCTCAGTTGAAATCTTTGGAACGCTAAATTTATCAAACGGAATATCCAATGTTGTAAGAAGTACATAATATTGTTACGACTCCTACAGGTAAAACTGACATTAATTGATGTCAAGAATATGAGTTACGCTATCGCTCTTAAAATCAATCTTCTAACTGTTGTTCTTTAAATGTAGTTCAGAATTATTTATTAGTAAGATCTCAATGAAAGAAAGTAAATAAACGGGATTTATGCTCTACATGCAATTTTATTTGGAAAGCAAAGGCGCTCAAGAATATTTTCGTAAATGATAAAATAATGTGTCTATGAGTGAGCACTTAAATTCAATGAGTTTGGTTGAAAGTTATTTTCCACTGTCTTCTAAAGAAGAGACAACTTCTCACGCAAGTTATGGAATAACGGTTTGCGAAAGTACTTGTCTGTACCAACCGCGAATTCGCGCAGGCGTCCAGTCTGTTCAGATTTTATCAATTTAAGATTGGAAACCTGGAAGTAAAAGCGTGCAAATATAAAATGCAAAATAACGAGTTCAACGGTGCTTGCAGAGTAACTTACGCCCATCCTCAACCTATCACCTTTTTTAAAAAAAGACATCTATCCCGCACAGTGCTCGAAATTAGCGGTCGTTAGTCGTATTTTGCAACTTTAAATTTCGTTTTGACGACCGCGATTTTGAAACTAGTCGTCACTTTGACGCCTAACTTGTGCTTCCCTGTCCTTTTCCAGTAGCTCAAGGTCAGTTTTCAGAACATCAACCTCACAATAGCAGAAAAGCGTCCTGCTATAATGGCAGAATCGGCCCTCAGCAGAATGACCAGTATCTCCTCTTTCCTCCCCCCAAAGACATCACCAGCACATGCTGTGCCTTTTGTTCCTTTGCACCTGTTTCCCCTTAATCCTTTCTTCCCCACCCTCTCCTGGAAATCGCTGTTCTGCACTAGTTGATGGAGATTCACTCATCACTTCATGTCAACACAGAGCGGCAGGTGAGAGACAAAGGTTTGGCAAACACATACAAAACAAAAAAATCTACAACTGTTTAAGCTTTTTTGGAAGTTTAAACTGCTAAATGAAAGCCTCATCTCTCGCATATTGATATACATAATGCCTTTGACGTGTTTTGCAGTTTGACTTTTTTTAACGCTCAAGCTGATTTTCTTACGCAATTTTTAATTAAATCGCCGTAATCGATGTTTCTGAGATTTTTTTTTTTTTTTACTGTTTGAGGGCAATAATTAATGACAATTCTACGAAAAACGCTACAGACTAATTCGTTTTTGTCCGATTTCCCATGCACGTGGGAAAAAGGCTTAGCACATTGCAGGTGTGCAGCAATCTTTTTTCATCTGTTTCTCGGTTGTACCTCTTCTGATAATTTCTTAAATTTTATGTTGTGCAAAGCCTATTCAACTAAAATACAAGGATATTTTTTTGCACCCCTTGTCTTTTAAGCCCCCCCCCCCCCCCGCTCCGTAAAAAAAGTAAAAAAAGTTGGAATTAAAATTGGTTCTTGTAGTTCAAAACTTCTGCTGTCATGTATAATATTCTTTAATCTTTTTTATGTTGAGCATTTATTTATCCACAGTTCTATATTTTTAGCTCAACAGTACTTGAAAATTTGTATCAGAATATGAAGAAAAATAAAAATATAAAAACATTTTATCAAAAATCTGTTTTTACCCCTTCCCTCCACCTCTGAATGCCATTCTGAGTGTTTCAAGTGAAAAAATATGTTAACATGTTTATTAGATTTGTAAAAAAAATAACAATTGATCCTCAAAGAATAATTCAACATCAAAGAAAAAAAACTACATAGTCATATAAAGCCCGAACCCAGTGTAGAAAATTTTTGAAAAAGAAGACTGCAGATAAAAGGCAAAATACAACCAAGTTTATTAGCAAAAAAAATATAATTATTCTTTTTTTTTCCTTTTTGAGAGAGAAATAGAGGGATATTTGGGGGCGGGGGGGGGGGGTTTAGGGGTATTCTTTTCATTTAATTCTATTACAGTAATAGTCACATTTGCATTTGAGATCTTTAAAATTCAAATTTTCAAGCTTATTATATAATTTATGTAAATCTTAACAAAATTTATGCACCTAATCAACGTAATTTGGACATTGCAACCAAGGAAATTATTTTGGCAACTAAGAAAAAAATATCAGGTGCCGTTGGCACCTAACTCACTAATACTAATTTCGACCTCTGATCCCGCATGCTAGTCTTGGCTTTGAAAAAGAGACAAATTGTGTACATCTATTTTCTGAGTTTAATCAAAACAACACAACATTCACTTCGCATAACAACCAATGATGCCGTTAGTGCCATCTTTAAATATTCATTTTATTTTATTTTGCCCGAAACGAAAAATGTATAGTATTAACAAAGCAAAGTTTGCCGAAAGTTTACTGCACAACAATTTAGCTCAAAATTGCAATTATCTGGTTTTGGACGAATTTTAAAGTTGAACCGAGTTTAGAAGAATTGCAATGGAAAAATATGAATTTTGGCATTGAATTTGGCACCGTGACCATCTACATATTCAGACTTCAATTTTCCAGAAATGTCACATCTTGCAAATTCATGATTACCAGTGCTAAACTTACTCATCCACTTGGATATAGCGCCTTTCTTCATTTTTTAAACAAAAAGCAGGATGTCAGTTCTTTCATTATGTTGAAAACTAACGACAAGAAAATCGCCCTCTAAAATTAAGTCGTGCCAAGATTAATGACTTTTTACTCAAGATAGCATCTGCCGACATCTATCACTTAGCCTTTTAAACACGTTTAATGGCTTATTTCACACCATAATTTAATTTTTTTTTTCAAATCAAAAGCTCATTTAACAACACATTTAACTCAAAATTTTTCTCTGAAACATTCTACAAACACGAGAATAAATTTTTGAGGAGAAAATAACTAAGTGTTAAAGAATGTGTATATTTTTTAAATTTACATTCCTTATGAATTCTTCAATCGAATCTATTTTTACTCATTCAACCTATAAAACCAGTTCAGCCTTGCAGCAAAGACTTTTAACCAATCAGGTCTAGTTTACTGTCTTCCTCTAACAACTTCTGCAACATGATTGGTGGCTGGGTTCGACTTTTCGGATGGTAGATTTTTGCCCATAGAATATGCGGAAACTTTTGTGAGCAGCTCTCAAACGTTACGCAAACATTTTAAAATTTAATTCAAATTAAAAAAAAGGACACTTTAAACAAGGGGAAAAGTATATTCATTATATGATCTGTTTTATGTGTACTGCTGTTGCAGTTTGCAATTTTCAAGTGCATAATATTTCTTAAAACAATTGGTTTTCTTTCGCACGTAAAAAAAATAAGGGGGGGGGGGATTCTCTTCTCCCTTCAAATATTTTTCTCCCGAACAAACTACAATACCCTCATGTTTCTCTTCGGAATATAAGGAAAAAACATCTATGGGTTTAGACTTGAAAAAATGGCCAGTGAGACTCGGCGAAAGAGTTTCTGGGATAATAACTGATCTCAAATAGCATCCGATATAAGAGTGCAAAGCATAAAACATCACTTCTGGCTACTAGCACATTTAAAAGGAACAATTCAAATCGAACTATTTTATGAACAAAATGCTTATGAAAAAAAAAGAACTAATTAGATAAGAAGGAAATATATAATCAATGTAAAATGAAACAGTTCACAGTTACATTCACACATAATTGCTTGCATCAAGACACACGAATTAACATCAATAAAAGTCATTTATAGTTCAGTTATTCGTAGTAAATGTAGATGAAATTTAAGGACTTCAAATGTGAATATTTTCTGTTTAATTGTATTCCATAATTATTTTATGCACACAATATTCAATAGAGTGAATTTTGGTATAGTTTTTCTTTTCTCCAAAGACAAAAACTAAAAAAAAAAGAAACATTGCGGCAAAAAACTTTAATTCGGAATGACTGAAATAGTCACAGTTAATGTCAAAAAAAAACCCTAATTCTGTAATTTTAGTCAATTATTACATCAACTGTAATCATTCGGATGAATTTAAAGAATAAAAAGAAAAAAAAAATCTTTTTCAGCAAACATTGAAATGCAAATGAATAAAGAACTTGGAAACAATGCGGACAGCATTCTCTCAACTGAATGAGCGGAGAAAGCTTTTGTATTCGAGTTTCTTTTACGATCTGTTTCTTAGATATTGTTTCTCGATTCCTCGCGCACGTTTTTAGCAGGTGCCATTAGCATACCGAATCGTTTATGTAATGCCCTCAATAACTAGACACCGCGCCGAACTCGGGGCAAAAAAAGATACCGCAGAAGAATGGGAACCAAAGAGTTTTAAGTTTCTTTAACCAAATTTCAAATATGAATTTGTGAGTTCGTTTCTTGATTTCATTCTTACTCTATTTGTTTCCTTATTTCACTTTATTATTATTATTATTTTAAATTGAAGTGTTAATGATCATAAAGTCATTTCGCGGTCAAAATATATGAAGGGTCAGGGGGAAAAACCACGGCAGTCACATTTCATTCATTTTGAGAAAAACGAAATTTAAACTTTACGAACTCATAAACTTCCCCAGTATACTTGTTCTAAAATGACAATAATACATGGACTACAGTGTTTTTTCACGAATATTGCATATACTAAACGAAATTACACTTATTTTTCTAACAGGTGGTAGCATCAGTTTAAATTCAACGAAAAGTGGACTACCGTGGTTTTTCCCCCTGACCCTTCATATATTTTTTTAATCTTACTCATTTTTATTTATTTATCTATCCATTTTCATTCATTTATCTTATTTTTATTTATTCATTTTATTTATTTAGTTTATCTTGTTTATTTATTCATCCTTTTTTTTTTACTATATACACATTTGCACCTTACTCTTAGAAGCAAATAAGAGTGATTATTGTTCTCTCTTCTAACGTTCCGATCGTTTCCGAATAAAAACACGGATAGTTTGTTACAGTCTAGAAATACATTGTAAAGAATATCATCTGAAATATTAAAAGGATTTTATTTAAAAAATAAATAACTCTATTGCTACTTTCATTTCTAGAAGGCTCCGCCTCATTGAAAATTTGCAGATGTGAAGTTACATTTTTATTTGAAAAGAATTTTATCTCGCATCAAGTGCAAAAATAACCACCACCCTTATTACTCACCCCTCTCGCCCTTTAGTGCAAAGTTCTACTAGCAATTTTGCGCTTCATAACAACTTGCCCTTTCTGAATTGCGCATTTGTTTCACACATATTTTGACATTTTTCATTTTCAAAATGATTTTTCATTTTTTCCAACTTGGCTAGATTTTCTTTTTATACAATGGCAGCATTTAAATGAGCTTAAGTACTAAAGATACAATTTTGGAGACTTCTTCCAAACAAAACTGTTGCATTATCATAGAGAACTCTCCTTACATTTCGCTAAACCATCATCGAGAACTTTTTACACACCTCGCCAAAAAGAGCAGAAAATTTTAAAATATGGTTGGCGTTAAAATATGAACAATTCGCTTTCCCCCTTTCCAGTTTCCAGTAGATCAAATGTAACACCCCGTTTTCCAAAGCTAACTTCTACCACCTGTTTGAAGCATAAAAGCTTGCCATGGAAGGTTGTAGAAACGGCGTTATCTCTTCCTCTCCTCAACCAAACTAAAATAGAAAGACCACCAAGCAAGAAAGCAAGACTTATCTATAAACAGTTAACAATTTAAGAGGTATTTTTTATCATGAATTCTAAGTCCGAACTGATGATTCAACAAACTTATTTAAACAAACTGTTTTTATTTAACCAGTTTCTTCATGTGTGACTTGTTAAACACAGAGGTTCAATTTTTTCAACCTATAGCTTATTACGCTCATAGAGGGTCAAAGGAAGACATGATACCGACATATGAAGAGCGACAAAACAATAAAATATTAAGAATACAATTGCTTCGCGAAAAATATTATAGTAATTAGCGGTGTTTAATTCACTATTTCACAACTGATTCTCTTTTCGGAAGTGCTTTCACTGCAAATGTGGGTTATGTTTTGGGTCGAAATACGCTGTTTATAGTAATAGTAAGGTATCTATGACGCAAGAAACTGCATTCGCTGTCCAAGTGATTACTCTACTACTCATTACTCCTTCGGCATCCATCAAGCCATCTTCAGTTAACAACACACTAAATTTCCTACCCGTTTTTTTATCTACCAGGATATTCCGTTCGAATCTATAACGAATGAAATGCAGTCGCAAACCCAAACTAGTAGCGTAGTTTAAAAAAAAAAATCTTTAATGCAAAAATTCCGAAATTACATTTCACGTTCGGTTTAGAAAATGGCCAGTAGCTCAAGACAAACTTGATAAGGTTTTAAAATGTGCTTCAAATTCGAATCATGAAAACATCTTAAGCATCTTTCTACTTACGATGCTTTTAGATGCAAAAAATGCCGACGTAATGGAGTTGTTTGTATTCATTTCGGCATATTTAACCCAAAAAACCCAATTTTTCGCCAAAAAAAAAAATAATAATGAAACCACCACGGGGATAGGCTTTTTGCGCGAGGAATTTAATCCATCTTTTTCGTGATAACAACGAAGACGTATTAAAATCAGTAGCTAAAGAGGTTTTCGACATTCCGAGGAGCTTTTCCAATGCTTTGATATCTGCACTAGAAGCGAATTAAATTCTAGGCAAAAACATAAATGGATGTTTTAAGAAATGCTCATTAGCATACGTGGTTCGTTGAGAAAGCCTCAAGTTTTCATCTGATTTGTTTTAATTTTAGCAATCTATGTCGTTTCCCATGTCATTGGAATGACCTCCGCCAACAAGAATTCGGCTAAGAGACATTAAACCGGATACTCAATTAGTATATCTTAAAGCTTGGACTCAAGGGTTAGACCATTTGCATAGATATGAACTAATTTTAAATAGGACATCAATTTAAGGCAAAAATCTCAAAAAAGCATGCATAACATGAATAATCAGATGTTAAATATGGTTGAATAGCATAAAGAAATGACGCAGAAGAATGGTCAATCCATTTAACGGGTGTGACATTTTTATGCATACAGTTGCACTTTATTCTCGGAATTTTATATTTTGACTTTGAGTTATGACATATTTGAATATAAGGAAGCATTATAAATCATTATATGAAGTATCAAATATCACACAAAAATTTTTGAACTTCAAAAACAATGATTTGTACGTGTTACACGTGTGACCGTACGATCACACTTACAACACATAAAAATCATTTGTTTTTTAAAAACAAGAAAACTCTTTAGAAAGTTGATACTTATGATGTTATGATGCATAATAGTTCCTCATATTTAAAGACATAATAATGAAAGTCAAAGATTAAAAGTCGGGAATAAAGTGTAGATATATGTAGAAAAAGTATCATGTGTGTGAATCGAAAGAACAAGAAATAATAAAATATTTTTAAAAAGGGGAATAAACTGACATATCTATTTTATTTATTATATTTTAAAAACTTAGTACATAAAATTTCTCAAATACTAAAATCTTTGCTAAAAAACAGCAACAGAAGTTAAGAACTTGGACCTAAAAAAATGAACATACACAAAAAAATATAAGCTTGAAATCAAAACAATTCAAAGAAAAAAGAAAAGGCCTACTCCAGAAGTTATTTAAGCCATTCATAGTAAGAAGCAAAATACGTAACAGAAAAAATATACATAAATTATTTAACCGAAAGTGTGTGTTGTTTGGGAGGTATGTTTGTGCTTAGAACTCTAAAATGTTTACTCTCATCAGTACAGAATGAAAATAAATAAAATCTGTGCTCTAAAGAGGCTATTACAATAAGACTGGTTTATATAGCTGAACGCGTTTGTGGGGAAATAACATGTAGACCTAATGAAGCTTCACAAAACACGAAGTGCATTTATTTCAACTTTCAAAAAAATGTTATTGTGACTCAAATCGACACGGTAAAGATTTGAATATCTTATTTGCTGGAATCTCAATGAATACAACTTTGTTTAACTGCACAAATAGATTTCAGTTATTTCCTTCACATGTAGCATGTCTAATGTGGCCATTTATTTTTTTCTCCCCAAAACGGGACATCTTATCTTTTGACAATAGAATGTATTAGCATAAAAGAGAGAAAGAAAGAAATCACATATTTTTATAGTTCGTATTAAAAAGTATTTTCAAAAGCGAATGCTGTGTACAAGCATATTTATTTTTCTCTCCCCCCCTCCCCTGTAGTGTTTTTTGTTCAAACCAATCCTTATGTGCAATACACCGCCAAGTCGGCTTGCATGTTCCTGCTTTAGCCCTTGCTTAGAGGCGGTTACTCACTGCTTCAATCCTTATGTATTTATATGTTACCGTTACTACTTCATACTACTGTCCATTACTGCTTCATAGAATAAATAGGTATTTCACGAAATAACTAGACAAATCAGTTGAAGCATACAGAATTATTGAATTTTACAATTTAAGTACGTATTTAATAAAATAACCATCACTTGGGAAACTTTTTGCTTTAGGTTTATTCTTTTTCGGAGAAGGTGTACAGAAGTTGCGTTCGGACAGTAGGATAGACAACGTGAAAACGGGACAGATGGTCATTTTAAGCATGTGCAATGTTCCAGTTTACTTCAAAAAATAAAAAAACATAAATATCAATATATTTTAGGAAGAAAACTGGATTATTCATATGTGCACAAAATAACTGTTTTTTTTTTCTTTTTTTAATTTACAGAAAGAATTTTCGTTCTTTTACGATGCGTAGGATATTTGAAATAAATTTGAAATGCGTTATTGATGATGCGTAGGATATTTTAATTATTCTTGATATATTTCTTTCGATGTCAAAAAATTCAGATTACACAGGCCTACAAAAATTTTTTTTATTTTTTGGTGCCTAGGATTTTTGAGCAGATTTTAACTACATTTTTATTGCTAAATCTGAATATGCAAGCAGTTTTTCTTTATCAGCTCTAGATTTTTAGATAAATTCACTTATCTGTCAATGCTTTTTTCTATGTAATACGCTCAAGTATGAGTGTTATAAAATTTACACAGGGACATATACTTGTATATTTTCCTTATTGTATGTCTTATTTTGAAACCAATTAAATTTAAAATAATAATATTTATGAAATAACTAATTATTATTTCAAAAAATAATTATTTTTTTAATTTATCTAGATGTATAAAAATGAATATATGTATATGTGTTTGTTCCTTATACAAATCCACAGTTTTCGTCGGATTTTCATCAAACTTGGCACAAAGGTTCCTTGGTGCACTAGAATTCAGATAGGCGGGGTTTTTAAAATTTTAAAAACTCCAAAAAGCTCAAAATTCAAATTTTTCGTCTTAAAATGGCCATTTTCTTTCAATTTTGAATAGATAGAGTAATAGAGTCTTTAAGAATACAAATTGAAAACACTTAACACATTTAAATACGAGTATTTCCGACAAAGATTATGATTAACAATAAATTATCAATTCAAGGCTCACCTTTTTCATTTTAGCATGAAATAAGTTAAAAACAATTACTGTTACAATTATTTGCATTCAACACTACTTGAACCACTGTGTTGTATTAATAAGCACCTGGACAACGCCGGGTAATAACCCTAGTTTATTATAAAAAGAAGACTAACGATATAAGATATATAACTGACTGGTTGACCTTATTTCTTGTGCATCTTGGATAGCAGAGACAAAACGCAACACTGGGTTAGAAAAGAGTGGCTTAGGACAGCAAACAAGGATGTTTAGGAAAAGAATATCATCAATGATCCTTTAGTTCCAAGAGAGAAGATCATCTTTCCACCACCGCATATCAAGCTGAGTCTAATAAAGCAATTTGTAAAGGCTCTTGATAAGAATGGATCATGCTTTGCATATATAGGGGTAAAAATACCTCAGCTGAGTATGGAAAAAATTAAAGCAGGGATATTTGATGGCCCACAAATAAGACAGTTGATTAAAGACCCTGGCTTCATAAATTCAATGATTGAGATTGAACAAAAAGCCTGGAATTCATTTGTTTCAGTTGTCCAAAATTTTCTGGATAAACATAAAGCTGAAAACTATGTTGAATTAGTCAATGAGATGCTGAATAATTTCAGATCACTTGGGTGTAACATTTACACAACCACTTAGACCATTTTCCTGATAATTTAGGAGACATTAGTATGGTGAAAGATTTCACCAAGATATAAAATGCATGGGGGATCGCTATCGAGGAAGATGGGATACTCACTTGATGGCAAATTATTGCTGAATTTTAATATGCGGAATTGTCCTAAACTACGCTCAAGAATGTCATGCAAAAGAAGTTTCTGAATTGTTCGGTGAGTAACTGGTTTAAATGAGGGCTTTTTCTATTTTCTTTTGTATATAATAAATAATATCTGTGTAATATAATAAAAAATAATTGTTTAATTTGATTTTTTTAAACCATGGTTTTTTTTTCAAATAGTGTTATGTACAATTCATTAAAATGCAAATATCTTAAAAATTCGAGCTGATAGGCAAAAACTAATTGCATATTTGAATTCAGGGCGTCAAATTCATAAGAACTCACCTCCAAAATCTTCGGCACCAAAACCACTGTTGACCAGTGTTATTAATAAAGATATTAAAATAGTGACGATAAAATACTAACTATAATTCACCATTTTTAGTAGATAAAGTGTTGATAGATAACTCCACTAAACCGTGCAAGAGCATTATTTGCACGACAAAACATTAGTTGTAAATTTTTCTAAGATCAGTAAATGCATTAAGTTTGTTGTCCTCCAAAGTGCTTTGTTAATTCTAGGATCATCACAGTACAAGTTGAATTCTGTTCTGAAAAAAATGTGCAATAAACGGCTTGTCTAAAATCTTGCATATATATTGGATGCAATGTTTAAGATAACTTGTTTATACAAAGCAATTGGATTTATCAGTTGAAGTAAAATGATTATTAAATAAATTCTAAGGTAAAGTGATTGAAAAGATTTCTAGTGCGGTCAAACGGTCAAATCCCGTTACAATGAACTTCAAGGGGCGTCAAATTTTGTTTGTTGTGACGGAAATTTCTCTCTACTGGGAATTTAAAATTAAATTTAACAATTTAAACGGGACTGAATATCTATTGCGCTGAAACGGATCTTTCGCTGTATCAGTATTCGTTCATTCGTTGTAATGACATCTTACTCAATCTGAAGATAATCTCAAAGGAAAAATTTTTATTATATAAACAGTCGCAAAGTGCTGTGCATTATTATTCTTTCAGTACAATTTTTTTCACGTGCCCATATAGTATAAAAATAAAATTAAATTGAGTGAAAAGCAAAAAAAAAAAAAAAAAATGAATGAGAACTCTTCGGTAGGGAAATTACAAAATATGCGATTCAGAACTTGGGTAGTTGCAGGGGAGAAAATATTCACTCAATAATTTGTCATAATCTGAAATCAAAATTTTCACCTTTATGAGCAAAATTTGAAGTTATTTGTGTATCGCTTAACTTATAAACGACAGAACACGCTAAAAATAAGAAAAAAAAAAAAAAAAACACTCGAACCAAGGGCTTAGTGTGGAGGAAATAGAAGATAGGTTCGAAAACCTATAGCCAATTCTAGTGTGATATGCACATTGCACATGTTCATATTTTTATGAACCAAAGCAAGTCCCTTTAGCAGTAAATTCTGGTTGCGCTAGTGACCTAAACTACATAGCAACAATGAGTAAACTTTCATGCGATACCACAGTAAGCATTACGCAATGCTCAAATTGGGATCCAAAAAAAGAAAAAGCTACCCATCCAATTTCAAATGAGTAAATGTAGAAGTTTTTATCTCATCGGGAGATAAAACCACAGTGGCATTCCTGTGATCCAAAACACTCATGTTCTGTTTTCATATTTTTGTTTGCTGTGGAAGGCAGAAGGGGAAGCGATAAGGACTACTTGATCGAAGCCAAGAACGACTAATTCCAGAGTGCAACCACGTGTCTATCGCCAGGCTTTACGACAGCTGAGATCTTAACAAGTGCGAAAGCGGTAATAAACAGTAGATAAATAAATAAATACAATATTAGAAATTATGTACTTTGTCACAATGTTACTCTTTCAACTAGTTAAATTAACGAACAAGGAAACGCACTGTAGTAACCTACCTTCATAACTACATTTGGAATTAAACTGATAATTTATATTTTTTTAAAGTACTCTGGTGGGACTCACCTGACAATTTACCTAGACTTAGTACTAACTGTCTATACGTTAATTGAAGACAATCTATAACTTAAATGTGTCTATCAAAGGAGTGTCACTTTCTATACGTAATTAATTAAAGTAAAGAAATAATCTGAAGACATATTTTGAGTTAATTTTAACAGAATAAAGATTTGAATGCCATTATAAAGTAAAATCAAAAAATTTTCAAGGTTTTTGAATCATGGTCGTGTGTCAGGGATACTTTCGTCATCCAACTGAATCATAGAAACAATTCAGACGTAGCACAGTAAAGGTACCTCAGTGCAATCTAATCGCATGGATACAGTCGGACACTATTGCGAAACAGGCGTGATCCCTTTGTGACAGCTTCATTCCGAGTGGAAATATTGTAATTCCACCGGATCTCGTATTTCACGTGGAATTTCAAATGCAATTGAATCCGAATAGTTTTCCCGTCATTTTAATGAAGATAACTTACAGGCAAAAACATGCAAATGAAATATTTTAAGGACAGTTGAATCCACAAATAACGTTTGTTCCGTTTTAGACGTGTTGATTTCCGATTAAATGCAAAATTTTTTTTTGTTTTTGGAATAACCCATTCCAGACTATTGTTTAGAGTACTTTTTTTTTTCCAGACTTGAGTCTACAATTTTAGCATCTTTCTGTTAAAGTAATCATTTATAGTCAGGCAACATATTCGAATTCTAGTTTGCTTGGTTATTTTCAACAATGCGCAGAGATTAAGATATTAATGGATGAATTTATCGGGATTCAATTCCCTTAATCCATTTGCCTGTCAAGAAAACCATTTAAATAAACCATATCGGTTAGCTCGATCATGTGACTGCAACATAAGATATCCAATTAAGTTGCTACTCTGAGAACATGAGTGTCACTAATGCGCTGTAAATTATATCCTTTCTATGTCTTCAAAGTTTCATTATTATAAATTTGAATACACGGTTACTTGCCGATTAAATCCAAAACAAGACTTTCATACTAATTCTTTCCAAAATTTAAATGTATATTTAAAGGATAAAACCACTCAGTTTTTTTCTCCAAAAAAAAATACAAACATTTTTGTCACAAGCCTGGTAGCAGAAACTGAGTGTTGCTACTTACGCGTGCCGCAGATTCTTCAGAGTCCGCAGATTATTTCATAGTAAAGGAAAGAAAGAAAAATAAAATTTTTAAAGAAAAAAAAATATTTCAACCAGTGAAAATTTGTGCTACATTTTGTGGGATAGAATCTCCAAGTTGAATGTACTTACATTTGCAAATACTTTTTAAAGATTTTAGATCATATTCAATTTCTATTTCATGGATTGAATTCCACTACAACGAAATTCCCGTAACAACGAACAAACCGGCCACCTTGTCTAGTGGTCAGAGTAGTCTGCCATGGATGGTGTGGCCCCGGGTTCGAGTCCCGGCTTGGGCATGGATGTGCTTTCTCTCTCCTGTCCTTGTCCTTTCTTTGTGTGAATGTGTTGTTGTGTGAAAGGTTGCCTACCCTATAAACGGGCCCTTATGGCATGCGTGTACTGTGGAAGTCGGACTTCACACCAAATAACGGTACAGTTGGAAAAGTGAAGCAGCGCACCCCAAATTGCCAGCCTGGCTGGCACACGACAAAAAAAAAAAAAAAAAAAAAAAAAAAAACGAACAAAACGTGCGGCCCCTTAAAGTTCGTTTTAACGGTATTTTCTGAAAAGCATTTGAAACGCAATTACTGAGCAACTACAATTATTCTTCTTGACAGCTGTGAGCGTCCCCCCCCCCCCTCTAGTTTTGAGCTAAACTACTACTTTTTGAAAAGCGCATTCTGAGCTCTCGCCAGCGAGACAATATCAGTCTCCAAAGAAGCATGCAAAGCACGCTTAGCCCTACCTTTCCTAGGTTCTAAAAATACAGAAAGGCAAGGTGATTCAGAGGCCTCGAAAGACAGGCGGAAACGAGTGGCACACTAAAGAAAGACGTGCAAATCGGAAACAAAATGGGTGAAAGGATTTAATAAAATTACTTTTCTTTGACACTAGGGCTTCATTTGCATGGAAGCAAGCGGTAACTCAGCTCCTGTGCTTTAAGGCGAATTTTTGCACAATAAAAGGAATTCGTGTTATTTTTGTAGGAAAATAAGTTACGAAAACTGTAGGGCTCCCTGGGTTTCGAAATTGGGATTAGTTATTGCCGTTTAGATTTTTCTTTTTGTAAGTGCCTTAATGCTTAGAAGTAACTTCAAAAGCTTGAGCAGACCTCTCAACTTCGACCAGTTATGAATCATTTTAATTAAAAGTGTTTTTCTGCTAAATATTTTCACATTTTTAATCGCAAACTACATATCGCTGTTCCAAAAGAATAATGACACAACTGCTAAAACTGAAATTTTACAACAGACCAAAAGGAAGAAAAATAACTTTTATTTGAAGTTTTCACATTGAAAATTAATTTATGTGACAGAAAATAATGACAGAGGCAAAAGTTAAAGTACAATTACTTGGTTGTTTCACCGTAGGCTTTAAGACTTTGTGATATCATTAAGCCCTAAAACTCAATTACTCAAAAATGTACATTTATGTCATTGTCGTTCCGGAACAGCGATATATTAATTTCCTAAAACAAAAAAAAAAAAAAAAGAAAAAAAAAAAAGAAAAATGGAAAAAAGATAGGCGTCAAAAATGATGACTCGGTGTGAACTGTGGTCATTAAATCAAAATTTTTAGTTGCAAACTACGGCTAACAATCACTAACTTTAGAAATTGATCCTTGTTTTGTGCATGATTATTTTTTCGGGGGTTTACTTTTCGGGGGTTAGTGCATGTATACGAATTCACTTACCATATAAATATGTATACATATTCAAAGCCTCAACAAATTTTATCTTTCAATACTAATTTATTGCATTACGATTCTAAGTAGCTTCGTTTTTAAATTTCACAAAACATGATTTGAAAACACAAAAACACTTACTGCACTTTAAAGTATAATAAGTTTCAGTTCGCAGGGCATGTTGAAAAGGGTTTGTTTACCACTGCAAGATGAGTCGAAGGTATTATACAGCTTGCATCTTTATGTAAGCATAAAGGCAATCTATATGAAAAGCTATCAAACCGGAACAAGAACAGAAGAAAAAGAGAAAATAATCCACCAGTACAAACGTGGCTGCAATTTTTACAATAGCCAGGCCTCTCTGAAAAACTTTATTTCAACATACAGTAGAATAGAGCTGTGAGCTAATCTTTAAAGTTGCCAAAAGCCAAGTGTTAAATTATGTCTCTGGAAGCTCATCCCTGAAGGTAACAATATATTGGGATTTCACTTAAAAGGTGAAACCTGTTAACTGTCCGATATTGCGAGTGAACACGCAATAAGGTCAAAGACGGCTCTCAGAAATTAAGAAAAATACATAAAGTTGTAAGTTTTATGTTGCACATACATAATTATCTTTTCATTTCATAATTATCATTTTATTTCATGTAGTTTTGGTTTTTCGGTTTACCAGAAAAAGCTTTATATATTTTTCGCTTTTTAATTTTACTGCATTTGTGTCAACTTCAGCAATAAATTGAATCAAGACAGCATAATTTCGGCATGCTGATGTTTGGTTGCCTCTATATGGCTTTTTTTCATTTCCTAATTTTATACTCTAATCCCATTAAAAGACTTATCACTGGTCGGGAGTTTAATCCACACTTCATTTTTTTGTTGTTTATTGGTAAAAAGATGGATGTGTTCAAGCTGGAGGTTTTTGTCAGTGATTACCTGGATACAACACTACCACATTCTATGGATTTCAAAACATCCTTGTTAGAAAACTGAAAGTGGACCATCCTTTAGTTTCAAAATTAACCTATTTTTCAGGTGGGTTTGCTGCACAACGCAAAAATAGAAAGAACTGCATTTACTTGAGCCGCCATGAAGAGGACTTTGGTATAAAAGCAGAGTGGCTTTTTTTTTAAGTGGCAAGTTTAAATAAATTATTTCACAACTCCTCTTAGTCTTTTCTTAGCGTTTAAAACAAATAATAAGGTATATATTATTATATTTCAATAAAAAAAATAAATAAAAAGTATGAAAATAATTGTGTTTCTGTGCAATTTTTTGAAAATTCAGACCCTTATATCTTCTAAGCGCCTTTGAATAACAGATCAACTTTTGTTTCATTAAAAAGCTTATAAAAAGTACTTAAGATTCCATAAGTAAAATTATTTTTACCTTCTACCCCACATGCATTTTTTTAGATTTTCGTCGCAAACTTTGACCCTGAAAAACTAAATATTTTTTAAAGTCTGAAATTTATTGATATCATATATAAATAGATCTCTTTCTTAGCTTTCCAATGAGCTATATTTGAGCTCAAAATCTTTGATAGCAAAAAAGTTATAGCTCATCAGACAAAGCATCAAAATGCCCCATTTTTGCTGTTGCCAAAAACAAAAATGGCCTATAAATCAAAGGGTAAATTTTTCTAAAATAAAACAACTATTTTTTCGAGGTCTGGCAAATAAAAGGAATGCATATGCAAATTTCAAAATCAAAAATGGTGATGCGCACACTATTTGTTGATTTAAAATGGAATGACTCAGCTGTTAGAAACATTTATTTTTATGCATGCACTATTCAGAGTATGATAGTTAACAAACATGAAAGAACTGTTGTGACTAACCTCACCCCCCTCCCTCCCACACACAATCTCCAGAAAGTAAATTCCGGCTGCGCAAGTGTCTCGTTTCATATTTTTTAAATAACAGTGAGTTTCTACATTTCCTATTTATGTTTTGTAAAATATTATGCTGTAGTGCCGTAGCCTAAGCTACAACAGCAATAAAGTTAAAGGTAGAATACAAGGCGTGCAAAAGAAGTAGTTTTTACTCGAAAAATGGTAAGATACTTTTGATTGAAGGAACTCAATTTAAGTGTTCATTAAACACCGGGTTGCACTGGATTTAGGTACAATTCTACGACTGAATACTCAGATTGTTATGAGTGACTACAGCCACAACCCACCTTCCAATTTTCCTACATTAAAGCTTGGCGCATCCAGCGATCAACTCAAAAAGCTGTGCTATTTTCTTTCTATAAGTACATAGAATCTAATAAGCGTATACAGCCAAACTAAAAAAAAAAAAGTAAAAAGGGAAAAATCTTACATCCTTTGTGGAAAGAGGCCATTACATGATGACGACCCAGTAATTGTACTGGAGCTAGTGGGAAAGCCACAACCATCAATTGAGCAACCTTGAAAAGAAGCCACTAATGACTGTCTCGCCCCTTATAGCAGTTCCAAGATTTTTTTTTTTTTGCAAATCGTGCCGCTGATTAGATAAAATAGAAACATCATCTAATGAAACTGCGCTTAACGAGAAGAATGTCGTCGATAGGAAAATGCGGGGGCAAAAGAAAAGAATATTTCAAGCCAAATTCGATAAAATCTTTAAAAGTAGAATTTCAACTAAACTATTGGTTTTTTGAACAACGACATTGTTTTTGAAAAATATTAAGTTTAAATTTTTAAAGTACATTCTGCAAACTTTTTTTTTGCCAAGGAATGTTTGAAATAATATTTTTGGACAAATGGCATAAATCAATGGTTTTTCAACAATGATTATTTACCGACCTAAGATGTCGTCCACAAATAAAGCGAATAGGGGTGTTCGTGAAATTTTGAATTTGGGACAATAATGAGGGTGGAGTTCGAAGAAGTGTGACTACCTAACATTTTTTATAACAATTTGATTAGATAATGCAGCGTGACATGTGACAAGGGGTAAATGTGATGTCAAAAGATGGTCGAATATGTTAAAAGCATGTGTAACATATGCATGTGTGTATATATGCTATTTAATCCGTACTTTCTTTAATGCCTACGACCTGGATCTCTGGATTCGGATTAATATCCGGATCAACGATGTTCTACTGTATCTTTAACTAGCACTTGACCACGAGCCACGCTCTCACAGACTTTTTTATCAGCTAAATCTAATCAAATCTTACTGCGAGATGTTTGGCACTCAACTCATGTGTTACCAGAAAACCCAAAAAATAAACCTATTTCCACATATACAGCACGCTTGAGCCACATGCTAGTTATCAGTACAGAAGTCAAAATTTGATAAGTTAAGGGAAAAGCAAATTCGAATACTTAAGCGATAAGAATATATATCCATGTGGAGAGGAAGTGAACCGAAATGATTACCAGATAATCCGTCGTAAACATTCCTGAAGATCATTGGGATTCGACAACCCTCTCCTTACCGCTTAACAGGAAGAATACATTTGAGAAACAAGGAGAAAAAGTCTTTCCTTTTAGAAGGGGAAAGAAAAACTTTTTCAATGCAAAGGGAATTTTTAAGGACTGTGCAACTTTCAGAGTCAAGATGTTTGATTTGATATAGACGTACATTTTCTGCTATTTGCATCAGAATTTGCTAGGGAAACAGTTTCTGGATAAATTTGCTGGATTTAATTTTGAAAAATAGACTAACCCAAAGTTATTAGAAAATACTAGCTTTTGTAGAAATCGATATATTTTATTTACAGAGAAAGTTTTTAAGCAATGATAGTACAATCGCGTTTAATCATAGCGAAGACGAAGCGACCAAAAGAAAAAAATAGCTGCGTGTTGTTATAAAAAATAATGCACAGTAAAACGTGGAGATTGGATCTGTTACGTTATAGCCATAATTTCGCTATGTAAGACTTTGCTACAAACGGGCCCGACTGTAACAACTTGAATTTGTTTGACAAATTCAAATCACGTTTTGCACAATCAAGATTGAGGTTAAAGCCTTTAAAAAAAGAACCTTTTGAGAAATAATAAAATGTGCACGCAATATTTACCCTTTATTCTTCATAGTGCAAGAATAAATATAGCAAAAGGGCGTAAATACCGTTTGCAGAATAAATAAAATAACAGAATAAGTACAGCAATCCTCCAAAACCTCATTAGATAACAAATTTGCAAGGGCAAAAAGAGTCACAGTTTTTATTTACTCGAAATACGCAGCAAACGATTTCAGTTAAACTTCGTAAACTGTATATGTCCATAAATCCATAAATAGAGTTTCGGAAAAAAAAAAAAAAAAACAGCGATGAGATGCAAAAAGATTTATCGACTAAAATAAGAAAACAAATAAATAATAACAAAAAATCGATTAAATGAAAACAAAATAATAAATCAAGGGAAAGAAAAGAAACAATGAGATAAAAGATTTGTCTTCAAAATAAATAAATAAATAAATAAAATAAAATAAGCAAATGAAAAAAAATGTAAACAAAAAAAAAAAAAAAATAACAATAGTATTTACAACTTAACAACGATAATAATAAGTACAAGCAATGGATCGTGTGACTCGCTATCTACCAATCGATGAGGCAATTAATTTGAAATGTTAAATACGGCAAAAAGAAATGAAAAGAAACCTTGATTACTCAATAAAACCAATACAAGAGAAGAGCAAAATTATAAAATTGCATACGCGTGCTTAGGGGTTAAAAGGATCCCCTCTTTCAATACAGAGCAAGTCTTAGCTTCCGACGCTAAGCCGCAGGCGTTAGAAAACTTCCAATACCTTACTCTAATCTAATCTTTATAGATCAAAGATGTAATCAATATTTAAATCAAGAAACAAAATCAAAGTTCTCAAACTTAAATCTCTTAAATCCACTAAAGCTACCGGCAAGGATCAGACTGTATATTTTTTTTCAATTAACTCCCCCATTTTTTAATAATCAACTCAGCTCTGGGACTCTCATGATTCGAGCGCACAATACTTATTAAATAAGTGTTGATTTTATTATGATCATAAAGACATTTTAATTAAAAAAGAAATTTTCTCTCAAAGTTGGGAAGGAAAGTCAAAATTTGGTTTTTGTGTCGGTTAAAATGTTAAAATTTGCAAAAGTATCATTTAAGAGGGATGGAAGGAAAACCCGTGACTTCCTGTTTCACTTGTCTACAGAAAAAAAAAAAAAAAACTACACTGAGATATTATGTCCCAGCAATAAATAAGGAAAAGGCAGATCATAATTGCCTCTTCGAGGCTTTTTGAAAACCCATACCCCTCCCCATGCAGAAAGGACAGAACATTTAACAGCTACGCCTCTGTATTCATGGTTGACATTTGAAAAGAAAAAACAATTGCAGCCGCCGTATTCTTCTGCAATGCAAATCTTTGCACGAGGAAGCACGTGTTCGCACTGAGAGGGTCTTTTTGATGCAATTGCATAACCCTGCAGAAATGATTGCCAAAAAGCCGCATTTCACAACAAACAGCAACGAAAAATATTCGTAATGTTCGCAGAAGTAACTCAAAAATAATCTGCTGGGCAATCGGTAAACAAACATTTCTGGAAACGATGTCATGTTTTTGTCGATGAAGATCAATGGTGTTACCAGGTTACCTCATGATTTTGTCTCAAAACTAAAGCAACTTTCGACCATTGAATAAGAATTGCATATGAAGGAGGCAGTCACTTAAACAACGGTCCATAACCAAACTTCTACAATACAATAAAACTTGAAAAACAGCTAATTCACTTCTTTGCTTTTAATATTTGAATTTCTTTTCTTGTTTTTCTTCTTTTTTTCTCTTAATATTAGCAATATGAGTTGCCTCCCCCCCAGGGAGCCTTGACTCAGTATCTCATGTCAGATAAAGCGAATGAATGATTAATTTCGTTTACTTGACAACGCATTATGACAAAATTAGACTTTATGTAGTGAAAAATCTCAAGGGCATTTAAAAATAACAGTAATTTTTACTGCTACCAGACCCTAATTATAATTATATATATATATATATCACCGTAGACAAGGCATGAACTAAATTCAGTTTTAATTAAATAACTTTAATTATTTTGTGCGAAAACTGAACTTTCAATTAACTATTCTTGAAATATGAGTAGGAAGTGACATATGTGCTTGATAAGACGTAGAATTTTCATTAAATTCACACTTCCCCTCTCTCACCGCCCCAAATACAGAAACCAGTCAAAAGATGAAGCTTCACAAGATAAGAAAAGCGACAGTTAGCATTGCAATTAATCATGTTATGTTAGTGTCAGAAACGCTTGACATGCAGCTAATTAGTAATAATGGGAGATGGGAGTCGTTGGACCCTTCTCAGTTTTAATTAATATTTTTCATTTTAACTTATGACCAACAACTAGCACATATAGTCCGACAAATCCAAAATGAAATCATTCAGTTCTACTCTATACGATTTAAAATTTTCACGATAATAAATTTTTATTTGGAGTACTAAGAGCGAAAATACTCTTGTAGGAGCGCATAAATACTTCTGCCTATAACCGTTAGACATGTTTTGAACAACGAAAACTTCTCATTGTAACTCATCTGAATAATTTTCTTTTCCTACCTACATTTACGTACAGAGGGGAAAAAATGTTTGAATTAAAAATGTTCCTGTTGAACAGAGCACTAATAATAATTTGGAATTAGCCAAAATGATGTCTGATAAGTTCGAGAGAATGAATGTGATGTCCTTTTTATAGTTTTTTTTTTTTCACAAGATATATATCGTCGCATCTGAGCAACAGTAAGACATCTAATCCATGGAATAACAGTAAGATATCCTTCTTTTGCTCTGAAGCGATGATATATTGGTTTAAAAACAATATTTAAAGGCTTAAAGGTCATTTGAAAGAATTTGGAGCCTAGGACAATCGAGATTTAGAAAGGTCTGATTATGTTCTTCAATCAATATTGACATGCGAGAAGATAGGGTCATTCCGATTCTAAACGAATTTGTTAATGTAAAATGACCACAAACAGAAAAAAAAATCGAAGAAAGAAAAAGACTTTTTCTGCACTATTTTAATTCTTACAAAATCTACAGACATAAATCTAATTTTGTCTCTTTTTTGACATCTGAAGGTTATTTCGTCATTTTCAATTACTTAAAATTCTTGCACAATTTCTCATTTCTAAACTTAAATAATTTTGTGATTTAACACGGGAAGCTGACCCCTTTTATTCTAGAGCTGATAGTCACCGTTAAAAAGGTATGCCCTTATCATACTGTCCATAGTGGATGGAGAATAAAGTTTGAAACAAGCAAAACTTTGATAGTCTTCGTCCAGTGAAACTTACAAATTTTGTCGAAAACTTAGTTTTTTTTAAATCAATTTTAATAACCTCTAATTATTATTTTTTGAATTGATTCTCTATTTAACTGTGGGATTTAGTATCAATTGGTATATAAGTAATTATGAAAGTACGGTGTTAATTTTATCTTGTTACTATTAAACGTTGCGTCAACTTAGGTTTTTAAATTACAGTCGAACTTTTTTATTACGGCCACTGTTAATACGAAATCACTGCTTTTGTGAACATGTTGTTAGTAAAGTTTGGTTTGCTATATTAAATTAAATTAAAAATTTCACTGATAACACGTGCATTAAAATGCAAGTTTCGGCTAAAACGAATAAAATTTCTGAGTTCGTCACTGAAAACTTTCATGATTAAATACCTATTCTTTATATTTTTTCAAATAAATTATTTAGCATTTTATGTGGTAGTAAAAAATCCAATACGTATCGAGAAACGTGTGTTTTAAATAGTTCTGCATAAATAATAAAGCCCATTCACTTGCTAACCTGTAGATATTTCAATTTGCTTTTAATAATAAAATTATTTATTCTACATTGTGGACTAAAGTATCACTTTAATCAGGGGTGCCCACTAGGGATGCACCGATAAGCAAATTGGCCGATTACCGATTACCGATTAATCGGCTGTTGATAATCGGCCGATTAATCGGAGTAGCCGATTAATGATAAGGATAATTGTTTTTCTACTACCAATTTTACCATCACTGTTTTTTTTTTCTTTTATACAATTCCAAGTTTAGAAATAGTAAGTAATTTATTTCTGGGAGAAGATATTTTTTTTCCATTTTCCTGGTTTTCACAAAATAATTTCAATATTTTATCAAATTTCTTAGAAACCAATTTTCATATTAGTGTCAATAATATTATTAACACATTGTTAGCTATGTTAATTAGAAATAAAAATTTATAAAAAAAAAAAAAAAAAAAGGACGGGAGGGGGAGTGTGTGGTGAACCCTCCAATTTCGGAGTACTTTTAATTCATATATTTTAGTAATTAGTAGCAATTTAATTCAATACTTTTATTCTTTGAAAATAAAAGATTATCTGAAAGCACTGTGCTAAGGAAAAAACTATCGCCACATGAAAAATATTGCATCATTGTCTGTGTATATTTATTCAAAGTAGGAGAATTCATTTAAAAAAAAACTTTATATCAATTGTGAGGATTATTATTATTGTTAATAAAATTATTCATCATAGTTTCCTCGTGAAAGCGTACTTTAAAGAGTGATATCTGAAAAATATTTTTCAGCCGATTAATCGGCCCGATTTTCCCGATTATTAATAATCGGCGACGTGGCCGATTATGGCCGATTAATCGGTGCTGCCGATTAATCGGTGCATCCCTAGTGCCCACAGAGGGGGATTATGGCGCAAGTTGCGCCATCAAAAATTTTTTTTTTGGGGGGGGGGGATTTTTTAAAACTTATTTATTTATTTAAATTATTTATTAATTTTTTTTAATTTAAATTATTCACTGATTTTTTTAAATAAAAATTATTCATAAATTTATTTTTTTAATTTCAATTATTTCTTTATTATTATTATTTATTTGTTTGTTTATTTATTAAGTGTGTGTGTGTGCTTGGAATATCTGGAAGAGAAAAAAGAAGCGATTCTATTCTGCGCATACTCAATACTTTTAAAAAATTGATAATATATACATAAAAAAAATATAATTTAAAAAAATAAATGAAAATATCAAAAAAAAATGTTTTAAAAAATAAATAAATTATGTTTAAAAAATAAATAAAATAAAAAAGAGGGATAAAAAGAACAAGCACAATAGGGTTGTGAAAAATTTTGGGGGGGAATTTGCGCCATTGAACTTGGGGGGCATGGGCACCCCTGACTTTAATACAACTGAGATATGGGAATGGTGAAGTTTAATTAGCCTAAAAGCAAACCAAATACACAGGGCCTTTTTTTTTTCTCTAAATTGTTACATTGTAAGAAGTTAAATTTTTCTAAATGTATTATATATGTATGTATAATTAGACTTACAGATGGATATCAGTAATAATGAAATAGTAGAATTTCATTTTTTAATATACTTATGCATTTCTTCATATATTTCATAATTTTACTTTTTCGCAATTGGTACGAATAACACTTAATACAAACAAATTCATGAATTTTTGGCATTTCGTATTAACAGAGTTCGGCTAAATTTATTTTGGCTTTTAGGCTTACTTTTTTTTTTAACGTTACATAAGGTTCGCTTTCTGAATTTTGCTTACTGTTAATTAATTGCTAAGGTTTCATCAAGTTTTTCGTTTTAATTCCATTAATTATGCATTTAAATTTTGCTCATTTATATTAGCTTCATCCCATTAATGTTTGAACTTTCTATTTCAGGCGAGAGTTTTTCAAGTGGCATAAATCGTAAGTGTTCATTCATTTATATCACATCAATTATTTCAGATAGAAATCTGAAACTAATTTACGATTATCAGTGCAGTTTATTGTAGTTTTTTCCAGCAGTTAATAGCATTCAAGTTGTGTTGATTATTTTAAGTTTAATTTTACTAACATTAAATGTTATGTACGTTTTGTCGGTTGTAGCGGTGTTTTCTCTCTAGTGTATTTTCCACTTTTCTAAGCAGTAGCGTATCAGCAGTGGAACTATTGTTTGTTGTCAATCAAACTGGAACATAATTAGAAAAGACAAAGTCTTCAGAGAAAAAAGGAATAACTTCGAAAAAAAAAAAAACTTTTAAGCTTAGAGATCACAAGAAAGAAAGTATAATGTGGGGTGGCGTCGGAAATTTTTTTGAAATCATAGTTATCTAATTTTAGGATACGTTTTGAATAAAGACTTAACCCTACAGGTTTTTATCATTATGAGTAGTGACGAGGTTTCGCTTTAAATCATAATTTATTAGTGAGATTCAATTTTCCTTCTGAAATTTTTAGATCAACTATTAGAAACGGGACTGCATGACCACGGATACGTCCTGCGAGTACGTTGAATCGAAACTCGTTATATCGGAAGGCCGTTACATTGTACCCTTGCCGCATCTTTAAAAAATTTACTATTTCCAGCGTTTCGGTAGCGATTCTCAACTGAATACTCATTACTTAAAAAAAAACACCTGTTTCGATGCGTCAGTTGAACGAAAATACCAGAATAAAATAATCTGGAACTTTCGTGCTTGAACTAGAATCTAGCGTCATGAAAACTCACGCTTAATATGCTGCTTCATAAATGGAAGGTTTCTTATTTTAGTTTTGATTCAAAGTGAAGCAATGCAGTGGTAGTCTAGAAGCTAATCTGTTGGTATTGCCGATTAACTTCCTCGTATTATCGTCACGTTATACTTCTACACTTGTGCTTGGAAAAAGTGCATATGTTGCTCCATTATCTACATAACGGTTTCTAACAAGTTTCATAGAGAAAATGCGAACAGCTACTACTTAATATTAGGAGGAAAACTTTCCCGTTTGAACGTTTACATCAAAATGACAACTGTTTTTACACGACAAGTTATAGCCGTAACTTGAAAAATACACAGCATATTTGAAAACTAATCTTTCTTTATTTCTTAATTCCAACTCCTTCTGGAAATAAAATTTATGAACAAACAATATTACCTACGTTACTCTTCTATTCATCATCTTTATTTTAAGCAGTGGACGATAAATGAAAAGATTTCGTACGTTACTCTTATGTAAAAAAATTATTACGCAGCAAACAATGATTTAAAAATTAAGTATTTCCGTAAAAGAAATTTGCTCCACAATTCTTATCGAAATAAAATATAACTTAAAATAATAAATGTTGCAGATGACAAAAATCGGTTGTTTCCTTGTAAAGTGATATAAAAATAATGAAATATCAGAATTTGAACTCAAGAAATTTACTTTCAAAGTTCACTACGTTAATTACTAACACATGCCTACACATGAAACCCTACAAAGGTATGGAGGGGGGGGGGGACCATACCTTTACAGGTTTTTCTGTCAGAAAGAAAACAAAAGTGTATGTGGGGGGGGGGGGGGTCAGGAAAATATAACATAGGGTATTTTGCAAAACACGGACAAAATTATTCGTGCTAATTTCTTGTTGACAGTCGTATGAATTCCTTCAGTTTTGTGAAAAAAAGCCTTTTTGCTTGTATTTTTCTTAAATATAATAGGGTATTTTGCAAAACACGGACAAAATTATTCGTGCTAATTTCTTGTTAACAGTCGTATGAAATTCCTTCAGTTTTGTGAAAAAAAGCCTTTTTGCTAGTATTTTTCTTAAAACTCACTTCATTATCAGTTATTTATGTTAGAACTTGTTAAATTAAAAATTATTCAGTAACTGAAGTGACCTAATGTATCATTTTAAAATTTTAAGAAACAGAAATATATTATAGCATCAAGATAGGGCTTCTTTTAATTTAATTTCACTTTCCTCACCATCCAACAAACAACTTTCGAGAAAAACTACGCATTCCATCATTGCCTGACTTCCCAAAAAAAAAAAATGGGACAAGTTCACAAGATATCATCACTTTTTCCAAGCATTTCTATAGCCAAGTCTTTTCTTAGTGATAAACAGGTAAAATCTCCCCCCTACTCAGGAGAGAAACAGGAAAAAAAAAAGCCCGTTCTCCAGATTCCCACCGGGGTTTAAATCCTGTTTGTTGCTTAGAGCGATTTTACTGTCATTGCACATGCAAGAAATTAGGTAAATGAGATTCAAGAGACCTGCCCTTGCGTAAGTAACGAAAGTTCTTGCCATACCACTCGATTGTTTGAATTGTATATAACGAAGTCTGTTTTTAAAGTCGGCTCTGTTATATGTGTCAGTTTTGGGAACCAAGAGCTGCAAGCGACGGATGACTTTGTGGCGCAAATAGTGGGATCAGCTGCATTCGGTAATTCATTGTAATTAAGGAGGTTAATTAAGAAGGGTTCTGTACGCGCATAGTGATAATAATTGCCACTGAAATGAAACTTATGATTATGGTAATCAAATTCTCTTATACTAAAGCATTGCGAAGGGAAGTGTGAAAAATCGTGCGAGATAATCAAAAAGGTACAGAAACTAATTAGCGAAAGGACACGCCAACATGCATATTATATACATACACATATATACTGTCCGCCTCTCTTAATCGGGTAAAGGATAAACCCTGCAGACGGGAATATAGCTTTTGGGGACCGAATAATTTTCTCAGAAACGGAATGGTAAAGATCCCGTTTGATCGAATTATTTCCTTGGATAACAGAATAAGATTGGTGTGTGTTTTTTTTTTTTTTTTTTAACTTTTGCTGAGAATTCTTGCTTAATCGTAATGTCAAGTTCACCATCGTATATGACATATACGACCATACAGTGGCGTATCCAGGGTGGGTGCCAAGGGACCAATGCACCCCCCAAGATTTTGTAAGACTATAAAAAATGGTGGCACCGAATTTTGAAAAAACATGTAACCTTCATGTAAATATGCTTCAGGTTTTTTCAATGAAAAATACTTTATGGACACTGAAATATTGTCATATTATTTTCTGTTTTCGACAATAAGAAGCAAAACGTATTGTTATTCTGTAATTGTGGAAATGTAAGAGGAAAATGAGCGATGTACCCGCGCCTTATTGTTCTTGCATGATATTCATTTTTGTGAAAAAAAAAAAAATCTTTGAGCAACTTCAATAGAAAAAATTAAATCGAAATACTGCGTTTTTAAAGTTCCACCATATTTCTTGATTTTTTTCCTTGTTCGATGTGCACCCCCCAAAATCAATTCCTGGATACGCCACTGCGACCATATAATATAGTAAAACCTCGATACAATACTTAAGGTATCCGAACACATTAAAATATGTTGGTGAGCTCTTAACCTTTTTACTTCCAATACACCAAAATTTTTTTGTAAATGCCTAAGGTGAGAGTCAATAAGTTAATTTGGTAGTACTTTTATTCTAGTAAGTTTACAAGTTTATTTTATAGAAATTTTGAACATTTTCATAAACATTAATACAGGATTTTTTAAAAGTGCTAGTAAGTTATTTTTTTTGCCTAAAACTAAATAAAAAAATGTAATCACAATGTTTCTAAGTATCGTTTTTGTGAAAGAGGGTTCCGAATGTGTTCCGATACGTAAGACCATGGCCTTCAGGGTTATTAAAGGTCTTTTTTGGAGAAAGTAATTTTACATTCATGCGAAGGGTTGCATAAGAAAATATGAAAGAAATGTGATCGATGCAGAAAGCAACTTTTGCTGAGAGCAAGCATTCAACTTTCAACTGCGAAAAATATGCACTGGCGTGAAAAATGACCTAACTCGTAAAACAAATGAGCTCGCATCAATCGACGGGCGAAAGTAGTTGAGGCTTCAGTTGTCAAGTTTCGTCATAAAATGCAAACACATTTCATGGAAGTTAAATGTTATAGATCATCTATTTGATTGTTTGAAAATATGAAGCAATTTGTCCTTGAAACTAGTTAAGTCCATTTGAGTCGACACCGACTGTCTTAAGGCTTGGTTTCCTAGAATCGTCGCTGACGCCGGGCGCGACGCACGCTGGAATCAGAACCAGTTTGATTGGAGCTTGGCTTGAAGTGACGTCAATCTGCGACTCAGGCGCATGCGCAGAAGGCGGCGGCGTCTGTCGCCTCGCCAGACATCGACGATTTCACTCCTAGGAAACCGGGCCTTTAGTCGAAAAATTACAGCTGACGTTTGAACAACAGATACATTTAAATCAAACATTCATGTTTCAAAATCGAGCGGTTTCCTCCTTTGAGCTATTGTGTATGTTGCATTTTTGACACTTATTCTAGATTAATTGATTTGAACCAAAAAATAAAACGAAGTAATTCATCCACGATCATGACGTCAACTTTGGAATAAAGAAAATTTTAGTTTTTTTTTCTTTTAAATTTTTTTACGCAACATTTTTTTGCGAATGCGCTGCAGATATTCAATTTGAATATTTATTACCATTCCGTATGTAAGATATAGACATAACTATCAAGATTAACATTCAATTTCTCCAGTGACCCAGAAAGTCGACTGGACCAATATATCGTTATAGCCGTTAATTCCGTAATAAAAATTACACAATACACACGAAAACGTGGAGGGTAATCGAAGCTATTACTTTATAGCCTTATATTCGCTATATACGGCTTTGCATAAACGGATGGGACAATGCTCATATTTATGCGGATAAGGAAAATTTCTCAACCATGTGTTGATTATCGATCTTTTAATTGGCGGTTTCAAAACAAATATAGACTTTGTTTTGAAACTGTCATGGTTTTGATTTGAAAACATTTTCATGAACATTCAGTTTAATAATTAGACCTTACATTTGATACTTTAACAACGCCAAAACATTTAATTGGATTATTTTAGACGCAAAAATGTGTGTTTTAAATTTGCTCAGCATGTTTTTTATCATTATTTTCGGGGGGGGGGGGAAACTAAAAATAATAAATACAAAAAATATTTTCCCAAAGCGTAAAAGTTCTTTGAACTACCTCAGCCATTTCAAGAAGTTGTATCTCAGCTGTTTTGGCAGAAATCCAAGAACTTGAGGGCTGTACCCCCTCCCCTCCCCCCTGACGCGGGCCGTCAAATGCAAATCAGATTTTAAAGAACGCCTACTTATGAAACCTTTTCTTTCAAATTATAAACACCGCAATATTTTGTGTTGCTTACGCAGAATCTGCGTTCTGAGAAACACAATACGTATTCTATTTTTAGCCGGAAAAATGAGAGTTCAACAAAAGCAAGTTGTTTCTGGAAATACCTCGATATAAATACGAATGGAATAAAGAGGCTATGTTTGGAAATAGACCTCGGTGACAACAATGACACTTTAGTGCATGAAATTGAGTTATTTTGTAACTAACCGAAACGAATACAAAATATTTAGAGTAATTTGTTGCAATACGAAAGAGAAAACTTTTTAAAAACTTATTGCTCTAAAATGCAGAATGAATAATGCATAAGTCCTTGGAATGAATCGTAATTCGCATTCCTTGACATGAATCGTAAAACCAAAAGCGGAGATAACTTAAATTGAAAAATACAATAGTATAAGCAAAATAATCATTACTTCAACTGTAGAATCTGCTTCAGATGGAAAACTTTTTTTTTCAACTAAATGAATTGGCGAAAATTGTTTTTTCAATAGGAACCTTTTTGTAACGAAAAAATTTGTTTTCGGGGTCATTCTCACAGAAAGTCATTTTCGTGTCCTCATTTATGAAATTAATATATTCTAGGGTTTAACTACTTCTCGAGTTGAGTTTAACTAGATAACAATAAAATTATCATACTTTTAAATATATTTTATGCGGGATTAAGTTACCTAAATGTCATTCCCTCAATTGTTCCCCACTACACCGCTGTTATTAAAATGTTAGCAAACATTATTTCCAAGCAAACAATCAATAAATTCACGTTTTTGTGTTTTTTATTTCAAGATATTGAATATTATAATGCAAAAAAATCATTTAAAATTAAATTCTTTTAAATAATTTTCAGAACGTACATTTTGTCAATAAAGCCGTTGCATATATCCATTAATATAAAATGTTTTCAACAGTTTATAACCAATTCAATTTTTCTGAACTTCATGAGCTCAAAATGACTGTGAGAATGACCCACGCATCCCATGCCGTTTAAACCAAACACAGTAGTTTAACAAATTTTGATGCTATAATAAGCGACTATACCGACTATTATTGAAACAGTAATTTGCAGCATTGATTTGTCAATTTGCGCTTCATTTATGCTGTTTTTCTTATTTCATTGATATTTTAGCACAAACGTTTTCGAAAGCTTTTCATTTAAAAATCCCAATTTACTAGTAACACTCGTAAGTTGACAATTTACATTTTCATTTCTATTTTTGAATATGAAGCTGTTAAGTGATAAAAATTGAAACTAATTCATGTTTGATTAAATAAACGACACTGTTCCCTCACATATTTTCAACATGATTTTCCGTTACATAAAAGTTTTGTAAAATCTAAGAAAAACGTAAGCACTACTCACCCTTGCACCTCCCCAGCACTTATCTTGTAGCTAAAAAAGAAAAGGAAATAATGTACAATAAGCAGAAAAAATGTTAATACATACATTATGTTACAAAATATAATTTTATTTAGAAGCACGTATTTAAAAAAATACTTTCATGAACGAAAAATGGCGAAATGATGCATAGAAAGGGGACCTCCGGCCAGGGGTGCCCACAGGGGGGATTATGGCGCAAGTTGCATCATCAAAATTTTTGGGGGGATTTTTTTTAACTAATTTATTTATTTATTTAATTTATTAATTTATTTAATTAAATTATTTACTGATTTTTTTCAATGTAAATTATTCATTAATTTTTTTTTTAATTTAAGTTATTTTTTATTATTATTTATTTATTTATTTTGTGTGTGTGTGTGTGTGCTTGGAATGTCTGGAAGGGAAAAAAGCGATTCTATTCTGCGCATAATTAGTACTTCAAAAAATTTACTAATTTATAAAAAATTAATAAATAGCACTTAAAAAAGATAAATAATATTTAAAAAAATAAATAAATAATATTTAAAAAATAAATAAATAATATTAAAATAAATAAATAAATAATATTTAAAAAATAAACAAATGAAATTTTAAAAAATAAACAAATGAAATTTTAAAAAATAATTACAATAAAAAAGAGGGATAAAAATCACAATAGGGTTGCGAAAATTGGGGGGGGGGACAGGGGCGGATACAAGGGAGGGGCGATGGGGGCGATCGCCCTCCCTTGAGGGACTTTCACTCAGAAATTTTCAACATTGAAGCTCAAAAACTTAATTTTAGACGACTTATAATGAATTTGAGGGAACAAAATTTGGGCTTTACCTCGGAAATGTTTCGAAATTGAAGTCCGAAACTAATGCAATCAATATTTAGAAACCAAAAAGTAAGTAGTAAAAGTCAACCGCCCCTCCTTGAACAAGTTCTGAATCCGCCCTTGGGGGGGGGGGATTTGAGCCATTGAGCTGGGGGGGGGGGATGGGCACCCCTGCTTCCGGCAAAAAAGTGCCTAGGGGAAGGCACGTTTTTTCCGGAGGTGGAAAAAACCATTTTAAAAATGTCCGGGCAAAAATACCTTTTTGCCAAAGTTAGCAGAAATAGTTAGCTTTATTTACGGGAATGATACGAAATATTTGCTAATTTTTTTTAAGTTTTTTTTAACGTTAGAATATTCAATGCATCATTGAAACAAGAGTCTAAATTTTAAGTTCATACTCTCTAAATCAAATGCTTTTTTGGTGAATACTAAGAATACCGCAGAAAATAAATAATAAAATAGCTCACACTGGCTTTGGATTAAAATTAAGATGTTTTAACTGCTAAGCAACACTCATAAAAAGGGGCATAGTACAGGAGGATTCAGGGTTACGTCCAGAACCCTTCATTTTGACACACATTGCCATCAGTAATACAGTATGTTATACTCGTGTAAAGGATCTTATAAACCCCCAACATTCCACCGACTTGAAAGTGAATTCCAGCTGCAATAGTGATTGCAACTAAGAATGAGCTCTTATATTTCCAACTGATATATTATGTAAGCACATAGCTATTAAAAATGCAATGTCACCCCTCCCTCTTTTTTGTCACAAAGTCACAATTTCATGAACCTCAAAGCAGAACATTTGTGGACGACCCCTTATTACTGCATATTATCATCTAACCATATCCAT
This sequence comes from Uloborus plumipes, assembly GCA_038373865.1. Classification (NCBI taxonomy): domain Eukaryota; kingdom Metazoa; phylum Arthropoda; class Arachnida; order Araneae; family Uloboridae; genus Uloborus; species Uloborus plumipes. Next base: position 78,033 of record JAXGGA010001600.1, on the reverse strand, counting down.
TGTTAGGAATTTGTTAGACTTCAATACATGTAACTATTACGACTTCATTTGTTTTAGACTTCGTCTGGAATAATAGAATGAATGCCATCCCTCCTGGGGAATGCACTAGTAGGTCTGCAAATGATGAAGAGTCAATACACAGTCTCATTCGAAACAACAACAGACTGTCTGGAAACGAGTGCATCCAATTACTTCTCATCTTTGCTATGGAAAAAAGGTCCCAAAGCATTTCATCTTCAATTTAAATTCCCTCAACTATTCTATTAAATAATTGTTTTTTCGAAGTCATGTCGGGCCCGGGGAAATGCGCAGTGCTAGAAATTACAACTTTTATTTAGGCGTCAATATCATGCCTGTCTAATTTCTAGGCGTAAAAATGAAAAATCAAGGCGCCATTTGTAAATAATCAAACACATACATATCAGAAGTATTAAAAAATATATTTAGTGAATAGAAATGCTAAATCATAGCCCGTAGACAAATCACTATATTTTAATATTATTTTATACGTTCATTCTTTGCATCAATTAAGGGTCTTAATTATGATGAGTCCGGAAATAAAAGCTTCGATATGATACAAAATTGTAGGTGTCAACTTTGGCACTTTGATTTGAAAATACTAAGCATCAAAAATTAATATTTTTGGATCTCGAAGTGCGACTAACGATCGCTTACTGTGCATGTGCATAGCACACCGTACAGCAGAATTATAGGATATACTTCGAGAACCCCTTTGAGGAATCTCTATAGGAAGGAAAATGAGCCTAGTCTACTGACGACAGTGTTTTAGCCGCAGGAAAAATCATTTTATTGCGAGAAAATGAATGAAACAATCTGTGTTTCACAAAATTAACTTTTCGTAGTTGTCTGGTCGTTTCTACGAATTTTGTAAAAATACTATATTATTCAATTCTGTGAAATTTAGTTTTAAAGGAAAAAAAGTGGCTAATACTTACCATAAAAAGTAAAACCAGTATATTTAATGTAACTTTGAGATGTATGCGTTTTTTTTTACCGGTGGATATTGCTAAATCCGTTTTAGGACTTTCAAGTTATATTTAGAGTCTTTTTAGAGCTTAAAACTTTGTAAATTGTCCATTTATAAAATCGGGAAAATTTGAGAAAGATCAGTAAGCAAACCCTATTTCCTTTTCAATGAACCTTAAATTTATATCACTTATTCTGGAGCTCTCAATGCTCCTCCTTTTCTCTATTGGAAAGGGTTAGGTAGTTTTTCTTTCTTTTTTTAGCACTACATTACAGAGTACTTTAGAAATACATTTATTTATCAATTCACGTTTGACATTTCAAACACAGAGGAATTTAGGGGCAGGGGGAACATACCATTAGGGGTAGGTATCCATCTCTAGATTAATTTTACCAAAACAATAAACATTTTCGATTACCATGTCTCAACGGTGTTTTCATCAAACGTTTTTATATTCCTCTAAATATTTATTTAATGAGTTTCACAAATCAGATGCCATGTTTTTTTCTTTTTTAAACAGATAATGCACGTAAACTTACGTACATTGAAGCACAAAATAACTGTTCAAGTTGCCGAATTGTTATAGCACGCCTGAGCTGTGAGTGCTTCATCACTCACACATCATATGAACTAACCTATTTGTTCCAGCCGCTTGAACAGGCCTCGAAAAATCAACTGTTTGGTCAATCGCATGTTTAAATAAACTTGTCATGTATTCCAGTAAGGGAATGTGGGGCAAGTGAAATAGTTAACGTACCTTTCTTTAATGAACAAATGGGAATTTTGTTCTAAAAATGACAGTACATGAAGAAATAACAATGTATTTTATAGTAAAACCTGCACTTAAACATTATTTTTTGTTTTTGGCAGTTAATTTGTACCTGTAAAAAAAGTAAAATTCACCAATTCTTCATGGGACATTGTCCCATTCTTCATGGGGCAATTGACAACATATTTTTCTTCTGAAAAATTTCCCATTAGAGTTTTAAAAATGTTTTTGATCAAATAAGGAAGTAAATAAAATAAAGAATGAATAAATTAATAATAATGAAACAATAAACGAATAAATAAATTAATTAATGTATGAAAAAAATTAAGTGAGTCAATAAAATGGTGAATGAATAAGTGCATTAAACAAAATAATATATGTGAATTAACGAATACTTAACTGATTTAGTAAATACCCAGGTAGCACAAAAAACGTTTAAACGTTTTATAAACGTTTTTAATCCGTTGTCACAACGTTAATAACCATGTTACAACCTTTAAAAAACGAAGTGTGCTACTTGGGTAATTGAAGTTTCTGTTTCAATTACACCAAGAATTTTTGGTGATTGTGTAGTTTCCCACCGTGAAATTGCTGTCAACCCATGTTTCATGGATGTGAAAAAAAAAAAAGAAAGACACGTTCTGTTGATTGCTTTACACTAGCATGTATTGCTAGACACTTCAGAAAAGTTCTGTTCTAACCAAAAGATTATCGGATCTTTCCATAACAATTTTCCTTTTGTTTTGTGTTTCCGCGAATCCGATTTCGCGGAGTATTTTCCTCGTAGCAAATTTCCTGTTTGCAAAGTAAAATGAAGTTTTTCATTTTCATATAAGCAGCAGTTTGTAAATTGTAGGTACTGTTTTTCTTCAAGTCCATAAAAACCTCGCATTGATCTCCACAATGCATCTAGAGCAAAAATTCCACTTTAAAACAATCTAATGAATCACTTTTGCGTTTTTTTCCAATTCAACCAGTGAGCTAAAGTCACGATTTTCTTCATCATTTGCTTGTTTTTGAAAGTTATACATACTGCAGAGATAAATTATTGTTAGCATAGTAACCCTATTTGATGGTAGAGTAACTGTAATAGTTAGCTTTCCAAACTTCTTGCAAGCTTCTTTATTGCAAATTTTAATGACGCTATAAAATAACTGCTTAGAACTACTTCAAAACAATCGATTCTTAGAAGTTCTAACTGTTTCTTTTTATAAATACAATGTTTATTACACAATTTGCAAATTTCAGAAGGATATTTTAGATCAAATGAACTAAGAACAAGAATTTAAAACAGTTCACTTTGTGCGCAAATGAGTAAAAGCCAAAAAGCAACGTCTAAAAGCACAAGTAAGTCCAAATGGACTTATTTGTGCTTTTAGACGTTGCTTTTTGGCTTTTACTCTAAGAACAAGAATATCAGGCAAAATTACAGGTTAAACAAGGCTCTGAACTACTATCAGCGCATAATATAAAATTATGGGGAAGACTTATTCTTCTAGCAAAAGATCTTAAAAAGAGATTCTGTGTATAACTAATTTATCTTTTCAACGTTGATAGTGTTTCTCTTTTTTTTCCAGATGTTTTTGTGGTATTTGAGAGCGAGGAAGGGGGGGGGGTCCAGTTACCAAAATTTCTTTTCCATATTGTTCACCCACGTCAATAACAGCACATCTGGAGGGGAAAAAAGCGGGGGGGGGACTCAATAGTTTTGATTTAAAATCAGAATTTACTGCCTTTTTCTACGCCAATATTAGAACAATATTAGTTAGTTCATATAACGGATGCATGTTGGCGTATAAATAATATTCTTAATAATGACACATGATCAAAATTTCAATTTAAAAGAATTTTTTTTCCTACTAATTTTACAAAAAAGTAACTGTTGATTTAGACTGCAAAATTTAACAAATACGCATATCATAAATCGTTGGCTCAAGTCGTAGTATTTGAAAATAATTGAATTAAAAGTAGTATTACGTAAAACCTCAATTTTTTCCAATACTTATATTTGAGATATGCCAATATTCTCATGAGCGATATTATGATAATAGATGCAATTCATCCCGGGTTAGTACTTCCTCTTTGTTTATAAATTTACAAAAATCCATTCACTATTTTTTCAACCCCCCCCCCCCCAAAAAAAAAATCATTTTCACGAAACATGAACAAAATTAAATAACACGCTTTCCTGCCAAGAACGAAATATCAAAACGAAAAGAGAAAATCCAGCCAGAATTAAAACGGGTTAGAGTCAATTACATGTTTCGCCAAATAACGACCCCATCGTAGGGGGAAAATAACTATTATTAATGCAAGTGCAGAGAATTCGCCCCAATGCTTTGAGCAAAACTTGCTAACAGACAAACTGTCTTTTACTGGTTAAATATGTGTGTGTATATGTTTACCCACACGAGTAAAGAAAACCAAATTTTCTGAAAACGCCCGTCTCATTTTCTACTAAGAAGGTTCTCGTTTCATCATCAGAGTCTCCCCTAGGTAGTAATTTTATTGTTATTAAACCTAAAGCTATTTAAATTTTACTACGAGCGTTTCTCTCCGTGTCAAATTTTTCTTTATCGTCATCGTAATAACTGTAATACTCTTCCTACTCTTATTCAATGAATCATTTTTTTCTCCTCTCTAGGTATCATATACCGAGATTTAAACTTTGCTATTTGCGAAGGCAGCGAACAATTGTTTAACCAACGACACAAAGTAACTTGAAACGCCATGCCTTTGAAGGAAGTTTATAAACCATGTTCTTAAGGAACGAGCAAATATTTAAGTTGTAGTTTTAAGGTAATGTCAATATCGATATGCTTTTATAAACAAAAATTTCACTGACGCTTGGAAGTTTCCAGAAACGAGTTGTTTATCCTTAATGGTAAAATAATGTTTTTCAGTTTCGAATTTCAGTAGAAAATAGTAACTTTTTTCTTTTTGACATTTAAGTACGCGTTTTTAGAGTACAGTGCAAGTGATAGAAGAAATGCAGCGTTTTTGTGTATGTAACCAATTTCTCAATTGGAGAGTTATTTGAAAAGAACTAAGCTCGAGCTTGAAGAAAACGAAAACTTCAAGAAACGAGGGCAATGTATACACAAAATAACTGAAAATGTTTGCCTTCTCAGCAAAAATACGATTTTCTTAATCTGTTATTTAAAATGAAATTCTTTTAAGTAAATAATTTCGCAAAATGCGAGCAAAATTGAAATATACATCCAAAAATCCAAATGTAATCTACTAAAAAAAAGGAAGAATGAAAAAGTTATTTGCACTTGCTCAGAAGCGTATTTATGAGGTAAACGGAAACACTTAAATTGAAAAAACAGCTGGGAATGTGAAATTCATTTAAAAAAATATATGTTTCAAGTGACCTTACACGTGACAAGTATCAGTTATTCTGCATTTGTAGACCTGCTAAAGAGGAAAATGTAAGATCACTTAACTTTAAAAAAACAACATTTTTCAATATCTTCTTCCAACAATGATGATGCCTATACAATTGTTTAGACACACGCGAAATGCTCAGAATCTCCTCTATGTGCTAACTAGTTTCACTCACCAACTGTTTATTCTCAAACACTATGGTAGTAAAGATTGTTTCCATATACTTCATGTTTCCCTTTAACCCAATTGACTCTACATCAATAAAATCGTTTTTAATATCATATACAGAGCGCTAGTTCTTAACGATGTTACAATATCTGAAAATGAAATTGTACCAAAGTGTTCATGTAATACTCAGACTTACCGCGACACAAGTGATTATCATTATTCATATTTAGATCTCACGTTGCGACTGATGAATTTGTCATTGAAGTCTCTTTTCTCCAAAGTATTCTTGATATGCACCGATATTCCTATTTTTTCCGAGCACAGCTTATTCACGCAGTTTGGAAATCACCTGATTATCTGGTTTCTGCTAACCTTCCGTCCGTAAAAAAAACAAATAAAAGAAAAACTTGGGCAGTGTTTAAAATATTAATAACTGCGCAGTGGCAAAAAAAAATGTTGAAAATGACAGTTGTGATGGATAAATTTATAAAAAGCAAATTAATCCTCGAATCAATGAGTAATTTGGTTTGTGGCTCATCAATTTCTAAAGCTATAGGGTTAAGAATTGAATTATTCACTGGGGCTGCGAATAGAACATTCCCTTTCTCATTCTGGGAAGTGGATAATTCCCGGGTCAACTTTTACGTCCAACTACTTATTTTCTAAGAATCACTATCCGTCAATTGATAATTGAACAACGTATAAAATTCTGCAAAAAGAAAAAGCAGACACTTGTTGGAGTTCCTTGTGGGGTTACAAGGAACTCATTTTCAATGCGAAAAAAAAAAGGGAGCCTGTTGAAAAAAAAGATATCTGACAAAAGGTTATATAGAAAAGGATGCATGTCTGCGTGCGCTAAAAAAAGGAAAATCTTTTTCATCGAATAGGAAGTAGGTTAAAGAAATTAAGCAGAAATACGAAGGAAACTGGTATATCTCGCTTTAACTTACTCCAAAACACGGGGTTTTGTAAACTTTTTATTGTAGAATTGAAGGTGATTTCAAATTTACTAAAAACAGCAATCGAATTTGTTTTTAAAAGCATTTATAAATTGTAGCGCATTTGGAAGTAAAAGAAACGACTAAAACTATACGTAGAGTGGTAATTTTGTATAAGAGAAAATGCTTCCGTAATAGGAAACAGTTTTAGCAAAGAAAACGAAAATAACGTTACTGAAATCATCAAAAATATGTGGGGAATACCTAATTTGAACCAAACATGAATCTAACACTAACATCCAAACTTTCAAGTGAGAAAGTTAATTCACGAATTCATCATTTTGCTATGATTTTCAAATCGAAACTGCTCTTAATTGCTGTTTATAAATTGTCATTTCAATCAACGCTATTTTCAGTCAAGACAAAAATTACCTTAACAACGGAATTATCAACAGCACTGAACAGCATCAACAGTATTGAAGGTGAAAAAAGCAAGGAGAAACATTTTCAATTACGTTCTTAGTTCTGTACAGTTACAGCATTGTTGCATTGTTTTGTATTTCCCTATTGAGAGAAAAATCACAAATATTTTTTGTTTTGAAGGCGAGCTATATTAAAGGTGATTGTAAGTCCTGTTTTTAAAAACGGCTGCTCCGTTGCCGTCGAACACTGCTTTGGGGCGCCAAAATGTCCCGTTTTCTAGAGGGAAGAATGACCATATAGTAACGACATTTCAAGATAACTTTATCGAATATTATTATTATTGAATAAATTGGTATTTGTATATTTGGTAGGTAAAATAATGTTTCTGGTCTTATTAAAATGATGTAAGTTTGATTTTAAATTGAATTGAAAAATTTCATTGTGCAAGCAGTTAACAGGATTTAACAAAGTACCAAAATAAGTCAAAATTTACGCTTATGTTTATTAATGGCAACTCATTGAAATAAAATAAGCAGATAATTCATTGGACTGGTTTTTGAATTTTCAATTTAGCCCTACGAATTGCACCATTAAGTAAGCCTATGCTTACTACAGTACTGTCACGCCCAAGTTACGAGATGTACTGGTCACTTCTTTTTGTTAATAGGGAAGAAAATAGCGGTGTTTCACTTTTTTGGCAGACTGCCAAACATAGTATGCCTTGAATGTGAAGTATGCAAAAAGTAAACAGTTACACTGATAAGTACCAAAATGCGTCAAAATTTCCAAAATTCGATGCTGAATAGACGGCAGAATATATTAACCTATAATTCTAATTTTTTGTGTGTTTAAAGTTGTTTCAATTAAGCATTAAGCAACCTTTTAAGCGTTACCACAAAATTATAGACAATATTTAGAATTATTATTTTTTGTAATTGACCCATTTAATGTCCAATTTTCTCGACTTTCGGTCCCTTGAGGCAAAGGAAGATATCAACCTAGAACTTTGAGATTTCTCGCACATGTTAGTGATGGCAGTACACAACTTTTCCGCACTACCGCTAAGCGATCCGAGAAAATTCGATTTTTTTTCGAGATGGCCTAGTGGTCATCTTAGCTACACTGCCGAGATAAGCGCAAAAGTGGCACTGTCTAACATTTTTTCGCGAAACCTCCGTCGAATCTGCGCACGCGCCAGTCTCTTCTGACTGACTCGAAATAGGGGGGAAATGCAACGAGGAAGTAGCAAGCGAACAAAAACTGAAGGCATTGGGAAGTGCGCATCCTAAACCTATCTACTCTTTTTCAAATGGAAGCGATCGTGGCTGCCAGGCGCACAATACGCAAACAGACAGTATCCGCAGTCGAGCTCAAACTGAGATATGACTTTTTAAAGTTTGTGCCACCGGGTATTTGATTCGGAAGATACTTTGTCAGATTTTTTATTTATTTTCATATTTCTCATTTTTAAATGACCCTATAATATTTGTATTTAGTTTTAAAAAAAGCCACAAAAGCTGCATGTTGACGATAACTCAATTTTGTTAAAAAGTGCAGATCGGCTTTTGTGTTTAGCACCGGCAGTATACTACATTTCTCCAAGTATCCCCATTCAGACATAAATATCAATGGCGTTTCTGGAAAATTTTATTTATTTTTTCACTATTTTCCTTATTCATCGTTGTTACGAATACCGGATAAAACGAACGACTTTATGAGCTGTTGGCTTTTCGTTTTAACTCTATTTTCAAAATTCATTAACTTCATATTTATTATTGCAGCGCTTAACAATTATAAACTCAGAAAATATTGCTTTCTTCAATTTAGCGAATGAACTTAATTTTACATTTATTTTTTCCAAAAACAAATAAATTATGAACAATTGCATGTATGTTTTTTTAAAGCAAATTAGCAATGGAAATAAACAACTGAAAACTAATCTTATAATATTAGAATCACACGAATTTATTGTGCCAGTATAAGAAACATAGCTCGTAAGTAAAAGGCAAATAATTAAGGAATTTTTAAGTCATTCATTAGTGTAGTAATTAAAATATTTTTTATCCGATATAAGCAGAAAACACTCGTTGAGAATACACTGGAAAAAGTGCCACGCCAATGCTTACAGTTATTAAACTTCCGCGACCGTCACTTCGAATTTTCCAGTCGAATTCACTCGAAGGTTTCTCTTCGTACGACGTAGTGGCGGGATAATATTATTCAGAAACTAGAATTATTGTTACTTTAAGAATAATTTTTGTGGCTACCAAAGAAGCTAATGATTTGCAAAAAAGTCCTTACTGAATGAAATTGTTACACTTAAACCAGAGCTTAGGTTAACAGTTAACCATAACACCATAAGTGCATTTCATCATGTGTAAACCAGAGTTTAAAAAAAAAATAATTAATAAATAACAAAACTTATGGTTAGAGAAACTGAGCCTCAAATAAATTTAACATTTGGGAAACTTAGTTACGCGATTATCTGTTGTCTGAATATAAAATATAATTGGGATAAAATTAAGGCCCAATTTAAGGCATATGCGCGAACTGAAGATCTTATGTAAAAGCTATAAAATATTTTTTTAGGCTGAAACTACGCTATAAACTAACAACTGTTGCATTACAAAAAAATTTAAGAGTTAAATTTATTATATTTTGAAAATTTCAATTTTTAGCATATTTTTTCAAACTTTCAGCCTCATGCGCGAATTGAATATGTCAACTTAGAATTTTTTTATTATTTTTCCCCCCCATTAAGGATACGAATCTGTATCATTTTTTTTTTTCTTTTTCAGTTTCTTTTTCGCTTCAAACTTTTATCATCTTAACTATCCTAACTAAGTAATTGTGTCAATTTTTGCAATTGGAAGTACGTACATAGGACTTGTAATATATATATATATATATATATATATATATATATATATATATATATATATATATATATATATATATATATATATATATATATATATATATATATGAGATAGATAAATATATGAATTAAAATAATGGCAATCCTGTTTGTATCCGATATTAATATTAATTTATACATATCTTCGAGCTAGAATGAAACAGAATACGAAATCCAGCAGTATTAGCTGCCTGAGAGTTCAAAATCCGAGATTATAATTGCGTTCATTGGGGAGAACAAATTAACTGACCAATTAAATTATTTGTGTCAATAAGGTTTTGGTTGCATTTCGTCGCAAACGAAAGGACACACGTTTTCACCATAAGGGTTTTTTCAGTTAAAAAGGAAGTATCGATTCTGCCTTCTTTAATGTGGCGCTTCTGTAAATAGTCAACACGGAAGACCGCTTGAGGAAGTGCTTAGCTGGTCAGTTTGGAAATTGAATTTAAGCAATTTTAAACGATGGAATTGACTTAATGATAAACATGAACATCCAGATGTGTGTTTATTTGAATTTAAAATAGATGTTTTTATAAGTAGAAAACGTTATTCTGATGAAATTATTAGAATTTTGCCTAAGGTAACGAACCACATATGATCAAATTTTAGAGAGTCTTTTTTTTTCTTCGACGCTTTGTCGTCAAAATAGTATTAGGAGCAGGGGGCACAAAAAGTTTCCAAATTAAAACATTTTTATATTTTTTTCAAACTTTTGAAGATTTGGTGTTACATTTGCAGGTTAGGATTTTTGTCTACGGTCTAATCTAATTCTGCGAGAGGTTGTGACATTTCTTACAAAATGCAATTATTTGTCCCCTGATCTGTTGGCTACCTAAAATTATAGCGCTGTTGCAATTTCAAACAGGAAATTAAGAAAAAATGCATTTATAATGGAGAGAATATGCAGTGATTAGCAGCCATAGTTAACCCTGTAGTGTGTTACGTTCCCTTTTTTTACAATATAGGCATATATATTGGTTTTCATGCCCCAAAAATATTTTTAAGTGTCCCCAAATTTTCTCTGGATTTGAGAAAATTTAGGACGACATGTCCAAATTGACGTTCAGAAATTGGACACGTGTACCAAGCAGTGGCGTACATAGCGCCTCCGCGGCAGAATAAAAAATAGCACTATGAGTTATACGGGGAAAATATTTTTTACATTTTAATAGGGGGTGGGGGGGGGCGCACTTACAAATCTAGCGGGGAGGCGCACCTAAGTCTATGTGGGCTACTGGAAGGCATCTTTTTCAGTGTAAACAGTTGTCATCTTCGTAATTTAAGCTTCACTTGGATTGCTTATTTTCCGAAGCTGACAACTTTTTTCATTAATAAACGAGTTCCTTGTAGCCCCAGAACACATGCCAACAAACTTTTGGCAGATACATTTACTGAAAGAATAAGAATAGTTTTATTGGCTGTTTGATCGATTCCGCCATCTTTAAGATTGATTCATTTGCAAATTTTGCACAAGGGGAGAAAGGGGCGCTTAAAAAACTTTTGAGCCATTAAAACTTTCCAAATAAAACATTTTTCTAGTTAACCTCTCATTTCTAACGTGAAACTTAATGATTCCCTTTTGTTGTCGTAAAACGAGGAAGTGTCCAATAAGTGAAAATATCAAACTGCCAGGTTTTCCAAAGCTTATTTCTTTCATCATTATAAATTCCGGGTAAAGCAACAAAATATGAATGTAACGTGTTTCAATAAACAAAGATAGGAGAAATTTTATGTTTCACACACCTTTTACATTCTCATAAATGTTCAAACAAGTTTAAAAAAAAGAAACTTTTTTCGTTAGAAAGTAATGTTTCCTCACTCAGGACTGCTCATTAAAAAATTCGCTTTGTGTAGATGCGCGACATAGCTAGTTCAAAACAGTCAACAAGTTGATGTACGAGTTGCATTGTCTACGAAACAAATAGTAAGATTGAGGGTGAAAATGACGAATCTTGTGCATATTTTTTATCTCGTTTTTTGCAAGGTCAACATTGTTCCTTTCAAGACGCGGCGAGATTTTAAATTTGAGATATTGTTGCACAACGCTCTCTTGAAATTACACAAATCTGATTTTAGAAAGAAGGAAATGCAATTATGAGCATTTGAATGTATAAGGTAAAAGCACCAGTAGTCGGCCGTTTAAGAGATCTTTTGTTGATCTTGGCTAACCTAGAACTTTCAGCTATCAATACGGCAACAAAAACAAGGTAAAACTTTAGAATGAACCTTTCTGATAGTGAATCACCTACTTGTTTCAGAAATTTAAAAAAAAAAAAAATGTTAAAATCCAAGCTGTTGTCAACACTAGTAAATGCTCCAGTAGTCGGCCAAAGAATCATCTTAGCTGAAAAGTAAGCAGAATCGCAATCTTGGGTGACAAGCACACCATTCAAAATGAAATGACTCATTACTAATTCAAAAAAGTACCCAAAACTTAACTGTCACTGGTTGGTGATTGAGGATAGGTACTGAGTATGTGAATACGTCATATCTGATTTTGAATTAAAAATGTACTATTTATGAAAACTCTTATGTCATTGTGGCCGACTACTGGAGACTGGCCGACTACTGGAGCACTTACCCTATGTTACAGTATTACCGTTACTTCAAAGAATAACTAGGTATTTCATGAAGTAACTTAACAAGCAAGTTTAGGTATATAAAATTATTATATTCTACGATTTAACTAGGTATTCTACAGAATAACGATCACTTGATCGTTAGTATACGAGTTAGTATACGAGAGTGAGTTACGGCGCACAAAAGTTCTTTGAACCGGTTCTAGCTGCTTTTAGTCCGTTTTGAACCACTTATTATACCTGCTTGGTAATGACGTTGGTGCATACGCTTCACTCCATTGTCTTCACTTAGAATTTAAACGGTGCATTTGTTATTCTTTTCTACAATAATAAATTACATCATCTGCTTTTTCTTGTTATTATTAAAGAACAGCTAAACAATTATAAAGTTCGCATTTTGAAAGTTTTTTTCGGTTTTTTTCCAAAATTGAAATTTATAGCAAATTTTTTCCAGAAGCCCGCCCTGTGAAAACATAACTTAGTACAAATTACACTCCACAATTTGTTTAAAGACATACACACGTTTAAAATATTCGATCACACAAGCATATGAATACAGCTTAACTTTAAGGAGATTCCATCACACATAAATGGTGGAACCTCCTCGTTTATAAATAACCGATCTGACTGTTTTACAAAATGTCCCACAACATCTTAACCATTCTTCTCACCTACCTTTTTTTTCATAATTCATCCTTTTGTGAATATGGGAAGGAATTGGGTCACTAAGAACATTATTCAAAGAAGTTCCCTCTGCCATGCAAGGAAAACAGAGTTCTTTGCTTCTTAATTCTCAAAACTGACAGTGATTCGACTTGTGTGACGTATTTTTTCGTAAAGCACTTTCTAAACTATTTGGATTTAAAAAATCGGTGTAACTTTTTCTAAGAAGTATTTAATAATTCGTAAATATTCAGAACGTTCATTTGCAGCAGTGTTTAATTTGACGAACATCGATTCGAATGTCATTAATTATTAACAGAAAGTTGCATCTTTCCGATATAGGTGAAGGATTTCCTAGACATTGCGTTTCCTTATCGAAAAATCTGAATATACGACAAGTTTTCAAAAGCTAAGTAGTTTATGACAATCATTTTTGGTAAGGTCATTAAGTTCTTACAAAGAAATGCAAAAAATTCAATGAGTCTTTCCGTCATAGAACCATACACAATTTAGGATTTCAGTATATGAAAATGAATAACCATAAGCAAATAGTGATTTTACAAAATAAAGGCCATTATTTACTTCCACTTTTTACACGTGACTATCATAATCGCTTTTCATACAGAACACAACACACCTAACGCTTGGGAACAAAATCATCAGAACTCAGCCATAATCAACCAAAATTTCATAAAAAATAAATAAAAGTCTTCAAAAAGAGAAAAACATAAAAATTTCATTGAAGGACAAAGATCCTGGACCTTTAAATTATTCTTCTAAATTTATTTTTCTTTCACGTAATGTACTACATTGAGTATCTGATATAGAAAGACATTGCCTAACAATGTAATTTGCTAAACATAGCCCCAGGGAGCAATTTTCTTCAGTATGCACAACCCACAACTGGAGCTTAGCCACTGTATCAGTTTGAGCAGTTGTATACCACACGCATAGTTCACAAGGATCGACAAGTTGCCCTAGTGACCAATTCCGCCTTACAATCAAGGCCTTTTAATTAAAGATGTGCGGGAGCCTTATTGCTGTTGAACTTATTTTCATATGTAAATAGCCTGAATTGCGTTCAATACGTAGAAGTTCTAAAAAATTCCCAAGTAGAACACTTCGTTTCTTAAAGGTTGTAAAATGGTTATTAACGTTGTAACAACGGATTAAAAACGTTTATAAAACGTTTAAACGTTTTTTGTGCTACCTGGGTTAAAATGCATTTTACTTAGATTCCGTGAGCTTTTTTGAGATAGAAGTTTTAAATCGACTAATAGGAGTTATTTTTTTTTTTTTAAAGTCAAATTCCCAAAACACAATACTCCCGAAATACTTCGCGAGCACTATCCCTCAATCTTTCAATTCAAAAATGTAAAATCATCACATTCAACATATTAGACACGAATATAAACAGCTCACTCAGACGTATTTTTAAAATTAACAGATAAGAAAATTTCTGTGCAGCCCTGTTTCTCTATACCTATCTAAAAGTTAGCTTATCTTATCTTCAACTAATTTCGCAACATGCATCTTGAGTGCCAAAGTCGGATTTTTGTGTCGCAAATGAAATAACTACTCCATGAACCTCATTTGTTTACTTATAACTGTTTTGTTTATTTGGTTTAACGTTTGACAAGGGCCTGGGTGTCCGAGTGGTTTTGCGTACAGGCACGGAATTGAGTGGAAGAGACGGAGGGTTCGATTCGCTCCCTTTGCCCTGGATGTAATTTAATTCTACTGTATTTTAAATTTGTCATGTATTAACTGTCCCTGGATGCAATTTAATTCTCATTTTACGCGATTTTATAATCGTGTTCTCTGAAATGGATACAAAAATGTAATTCCACGCGCATCAAAATTATAAAGTAATAACGGTCTCAAACAGGAAATCCCATCTTCATTTGACGAATTTTTGGTTGGAAAACATCAAAATATGAATTTTTATGTTATGCATGAAATTATGTGGAAAAGACCTCTAAATAGCGAAGTTTCATTCACTTATTTACTTGTTTTTTTCTTTTGAGAAGTCGGCATGAAGTTGATCTTTTTAAGTGTTTTCTAACAGCTTATGATATTATTATTTTTTAATTTATTTTATCTAATTTCATTTATTTATTTAATTTTAATTTGTTTATTTTTCATTTACTTTTATTTATTTATTTTATTTATTATTCTTTTTTTAAGCATGTGCAACGTTTGCTATATTTGCAATGCACAATGCTAGTTGCGAAAAGTAATACTCTGCCAGTTTCTTGGCAAACGTACAGATCTTCACACATTTAATTCATTCAGCTCCTCAATCATCAAAACGTTTATGCTTCATTCATGCGATCTTGATGAATACATTACTTCATAAAATAGGCATTGCACATAAACAACATTTATTATAACTAAAACATAGTTTTAATTAACGTATGGTACCGTATTCACAGTACCAAGGAAATAAATGCAATATCCAGTTAAGGAATGCGCTATAATTCAAGAGTGCTCAAAAGGGAATTAGGAGGGATAAGGGGGAGGGGGCCTTCAACGTAGCGATGACGGACCCCCTCAAATGTTGAGAGCCTCTCAAAAAAGAGAAAAAGCCCTTAACTAAAATTTTTGGCGCAGCCTGAGCTATCTCTTCAAACTCATTCTAGCTTATTAAAAAAAAAGGTTTAAAAAATAATGTAACTATAAATTAGTTTAAGCACTGTCTAGTTGTGGAAAAATTAAATTTTAAATTTAAGTCAGAAAGAGGGGGTGGGAATCTTAGTGTTTTCATACGCTATAATTCGTTAAAAGAAGAACCGAGACAGAAAAAGTTAATAATGAGAAAATCCGTGTCGTCACGTCCGCCGGAAACCAGCTGCACTCATCTTTCGCTCGCGATAAAATATCATCAAGTACCGAAGACATTTATCAACGTTATCTTCAAATTTCAATACATAGAAACATCGAAATGGTTAAAAGCACTAACAAATAATGGATTTTTTTAAATAAATAATTTTGAATAATGGATGTGTGCTCCATTGAAAAACCATATGCGCCATATTTTAAATGCCGTTTGTGATAACTTTTAAAACCTAAAATTCTTCTCATGCATATAATTATACTACCAAGTGGATCCAGGAGGGAGGGTTATGGGGATCATGACCCCCTCTTAAACTACCAAATATGACTTAAAACTGCATTAAAGGGACTTATAATACGAAAAAGCTTTAAACACACCCATTTTTGCACAAAATTGCACTTTGACCCTCTCCTAAACCAGAAAATAGATCCCTCGAGTGGACCAAAGTAAATATGATATCCAGCAATGCAATGGCAAAGGTATAAAAGTGCAATGGCAAAGGTATAAAAGTATAAAAGTGCAATGGCAAAGGTATAAAAGTGCAATGGCAAAGGTATAAAAGTATATGTTGGCAAAGGAATGCTATCCAGCATTCCTTTGGGCGCTGGAAAACGGCATCGAAAGGTAGCCTTAACTTGCGCAGCCAGAATTTATATGCGGGGTGGGGGTCATAACAGTGCTTACATGAATATAACCTAGTACATAAGGATTGAAAAAAAAATGGTTCTCAGGGGCATTAGAATCCCCCACCATTCTTGCTGCTGACCTTGGCACGTGACATATAGTGAATGCGCATCCGCTGCTAATCGATACATGAACTAAACAGCAAACCATGAGGTTCTGTAGAGTGGTACATAAAAAAGTTGCCATGCTTTTGCTACAGTTCAAATATTTATGTTTAAGTTGTCAACATAGAAAAAAAATTATTGTCACTCACGCACGTTTTAAAGTAGAACATTTAAAATATTGCCACGTGCTACAAAGCAAACCCTCTCAATTAAGATGTATTTCTGCGAAGTTGGTTACATTGGTTATACAGTGACAATTTCACGCCCTTCAGATACAACTGCTTCCCATTCGCCACGTGATGATTAAATAAGCAACTTTAACAAGTAGTAGCTCTAGGCCAGCGGTTCCCAACCTTTTTCTCTTTGCGAACTCCTTGCAACATCGGAAAAAATTCGCGAACCCCTTGGTCTTAAAATAAGTAACACGTAAGAATACAATAAACAAAACACAAAATTTGCTTTTAATTTTCATAGCAGTTGATTGCAATATGCAAAAATATTATTTTAAACACCGATTAATAGAGACAATAATAAATTGAAACTGCAGATACAAGAAAAATAACAAACAAATTATTCAAAAAAATAAATTAGTTCTTAAAACATTCCTTGATTCTGAAGAAAAAACCTAATGGGATATTTGTGGCTACTTGAGGGAACAAAGGAGTTGAGAGTTGAAGCATATTGATGCGACTCATATCTTAAAAACTAACATTATGTATTTACAAAAAAAAAAAGAGAACTGTGTAAAATCCAATAATAAATTTCCAATTTGGAGCCTTTTGCTGTCATAATCCACAAGGTTCAAGATCCGCCAATAATATATTGCTTGACTATTCTTTCTTTCTTTTTTTTTTTTTTTTACTTGCAAATGCATATTCTTCGTGAAACCTCTTGATGGCGCCTTTTCAAGGCTGTAGTCGCTACCCCCGCCACAGCTAATTCAACGATTCTGCATGCCCCCACTTGAACATTTAGTCAGAGGGATATTTCTTTTTGTCGTGTTTTGAAAGGAAAAAGAAAATTGTATTTTATCAAGGTTATTTAAACCACTGAAATATTTTTAGACTCTTTTTTTTTTTTTTTTGGAGCCAGATAGAGATGGAAAAATCCAACTTGTTTTCAAATTTTAAAAGAGCAATAACTAGTATGTGTGTCAATTGAACATTCCTTTATTTTTACGAAAATATTTAAAAGTCCGCCATTACAATATAAATTTGGCGAACCCCCTTCAGGCACCTCGCGAACCCCTGGGGGTTCGCGAACCACCGGTTATGAACCGCTACTCTAGGCAATGGCATAATTAGAGGTATAGGTATACTAGAGGATTTTATGGCATACGAACAAAACTAAAATGTTAAACAAAGAGCTCCGTGAGGAGTTTCTAAAATACTAAACATTTTGATGTGGCATGAAAACCTAAATAATCTAAAAAGGCCAATAATGAGGGTGCCGGAACATTTATCACCGACCCCTCAATTCACCCAAGCTAAATCCGATTAAGAACAAATGATATCTAAGCCGTGTTATTTTTCGAGAGCCCCTTCCACTATCATCTCAGACGGAGAAGGGGGGGGGGGGCAACCCTCCTCCCGAGCCCTTGGTATTAACACTATTGCCAATTCTGATATGGTAGTACACAAACAGGTTAGGACTCCGCCCCCCCCCCCCAGGATAATTTCCGGCCGTGTTAGTAATGTTAGATGTTTCAATGCTGTGAGCATTTTTAAACTTGAATGCAATTGTGTTTATTTCGCTAAGTACTATATCAAAAAACATTATCAAACTTATGGCAGTTTGCGTTTAATATTTAAATATTAAATGCAAACGAGTTGTTACAAAAATACTTTCAACTGTCAAACTTGAATGTGACTGGATTTAAGATGTTTATCACATCGTAGAATAAAAATAAATTGTTAGTGATTAACATCAGATGCAGGTCAACAAATCAATAATTATGTATTTTAATTTATGCAAAAGAAAAGGGCCCTTAAAACGAGGGGCTCAGATCGGGCGACCTGCAAAGGATCGTGCATCGATCAGGGCCTGCACCCAAGCATGACACGCGTACAATGCAAATCCGCTATATTCTTTTCAATAAAAGCAGACGTTATCATTTTTTAAAAATAAACGTTGCTTTAAAAATCATATATTCGGTCAATTTTACATGATTTAACTTCGCCATCTTTCATATGCTATTTGCAATTCAAAAATATTTAATTTTAAAAATACCATATTCCATACCATTTACATTAAAATACCATTACAATAACACATACAACACATGCATCAAACATACAAATCAAATACAGTCAGAGCATATTTTCTAACAAAAGCATGAGAGCCGTCCTATAGTTATCAAAATGTATTTTCCTACGCAAATAATCAGAATTCCGGAAATTTAATTTAAGATTTCACCTACAATTTTTAAGTACAAAAGCTGATTTTCCGTGTGCAATATTTTTCCCCCCTTAAACCAGTTGAATTTTTCATTAGTGTCATTCGTTCAATTAAATCTAGGAAGAAATATCTGTTCGCAGAAGGCAATTACGAGATGCCGTTAGCTAGACTGCTACGGCACAAGCAATGTAGTCCGTGAAAACAGCTGATTAACCTAGCGAGGTCCCGCTAACAGCACGTAGTGGCAGTGGCATTTAACAGTCGCCACACTTTCTCTCTATATATTTTTGCTGATTATGATTTTCAAAAGTAAAAAGAAATTTCAAGCATTTAGAAAGTAGCCTACAGCAATGACACTCTACCACTATTGTAATGGGGACAACGGCCTCATTAAACGTCAAAGATTTGAGACAGCAAAGCAGCATCAGTTTTATCCCAACTATTGCCTCTCTTTTTCAACTTATTTCCTCATAGAAAGAAACATGAAATCTCATTATAAATTCTACAATCAAGATTTTTTTTTTTTTTTACTGTTATTGTACAGGCAAAATAATGTATCAAAACAGTGTAAGAAGTACTATCAAGGAGAATGAAAAACGTCAGTGATTTTCTTCAATTAAGCATTGTACACAGGGCCTGATGACTGAATTGGCCAATTAGGCCGTGGCCTAGGGCCCTCGATGTTTTGGGACCTCAGATGGCTGAAATTGCATATAAGTCAATGGCTAAAATTGTGATGTGGCCCCCCTCGAAAACCTGTTCGGCCTAGAGCCTAACAATATCCTAATTGAACTCTGATTGCACAATAACACAAACTGATTGGGTAAACAGTCACTAACTACTATTACGTTTCGAAACATATGTTATCAATACAGATTCATAAAAATTAATTTAACATGTTGAAATATCACATTGTGTTCGATAACATGTAAATGTGTGGTGTTAAAATTGCATTGCAAATTATCGAATGTCAAATGTATGCTTACCAAACATTTAATGCTAACGAAGTTAATTATCAAATATCAATGTAACATTTAGTTACTTTTCTATACTTTTACGTATTCGGATCAATACAGTAACAATGTTATGAAAGAAAATAAGGGGGAGATGGATAATAATATTTGATCAATTATTTTTACAGGTAAAAAGGTCATTCGGTCGAATAATTATTTTAAAGCAAAAATGAACAGAACATAAATAAACAAGATAAAAAATCACAAAAGTACTTACTTTCCAGCAAGATTGGACATCCTTTCTTTTAACCGGAAGCCATTAAGGCTGTACAACGTGTGTATGCTCAAAAGTCAATCATATCAACATAATCCACATTGAAAAGTAAAGTTAGCTAGGCTTCTCAAAACTTCGAGCCTACTCCTGGCTTTAGGTGTGAAACTGTCGATAAGCAACTCGTACGAGGACTGTTAAAAACAGTCTAACAAGATAAATAAGCTTCACATTTTAACATTCAAGACATTGTAATAAGATATATCACACAATTCGCTACGTTAAACACTTTCCAGCTCTCAAAACGCACAGCACATAGTCAGAAGCCAGGAAAAATATTTGGCAAATGCCTTATTCCGATTCCTCTGGAATCGGGACTTGTTTTCGATTGGACGTCAGGGTTGCTAACTCGAAAGCCCAACGTACTGCCAAATAGTCAACCCTAAGAAACGCCATTTTGAACGAGGCGCCAAGCGAAATCCCGAGTCCGCTTCCGTTTTCGCCAACGCGTCGCCAACAGAGACAGCTCTTCTTTTTTCCCCCCCTCTCTGACTCCGCAGATTACAATACACCCGGGGAAACATTAACCGTATCAGTAAACACAAATGGAAAGATCGCCTTACTCCTCGTTCAAGTTCGAAAATTATCGCAGTCGATTGCAACACTCGGCTCAAAATGCAGAAAAGCAGCTTCTTTTACATGCAAAACGAATGTCAAAAGTATACATTTGATCAATCCCTGCAAATCTAAATCATAGGGGCTCAACTGAGGGGAGGGGGAGCGTATGGCACAGACTGCTCCACTGAAATTTTTACTGTTGCATTTTTCTCTTTGGTCGGCTTTCGCTCAAAACGGAGTCTTCGTGGTGGGGGTGCGCCCTTGCTCTTGGGGGAAGGGGGAGGCAGCCTCGTGTAAATAAGCACTTATACCGGATTGAAATATAAGTAAATGCAGTTTTAAGTCGTAAAATATTTTTTCGACTATCCAGCTCATGTATTCAAGAATTCTTTTTAGTTTCCATGATTTCAAACAAAAAAGAAAGAAAAAATCGCACCATCTTCAGGTCACTAAATATTCATTTCCCTTTATAATTAAAAATAAAAATTGAAAAAACAGCCTAAGAGATCAGTTTGGTAACATTTTCGAGACTCTTATCTCCCATTTCAAATGTTAGTGAGAAACTGCAGCCCCCCTACCATATGATGATGATTATTTTTTAATTAATACGAAAAAGTACATTTTTGTGTGTCATAATTTTAAAGCACTCCTCTTTGTATGGATCCCTCATATCTTAATAAATATATTCTTAAGTTGCTTGCATAATTTTGCCACGCGCTAAACGTCAAATCCTGCCAATCAAGATGTATTTCTGCGAAGTTGTGTCATGAAGTACATAAAAATGTCTTGCTTTATTACATCTATAAAATAATGACTGCTGTCAATTTGCCAAGTTATTATTTAAAAGTAAAATGATAATCATGAGCGCTATCAGGTAGTTGATGATCAGGGTTGCCAGACGTCCCGGATTTCAAGGGACAGTCCCGTATTTTGAAATATTGTCCCGCGTCCCGGGGAACCTTGATAAGGGATGGCTAAAGTCCCGTATTCTTACTTGAAGCTGCATTTTACAAAACGAAACATTATTTTCAGGAAAAAAATGAAGTAAAACAAAAAATGTGGAATAGAGTGATAAGAAAATTGATTGAATAATAATATTTTCCTCTTCTGAAGTAATGTTAGTGTTCTATTCATTTAAAGCAGAAATTATTGTGCAATCAATTCAACAAACGTTCGTTGTAAAAGTAGTGTATCTCCTTGTAAATGATTTACTATGCCTCATTAAAAAAAGTCCTTCTCAAATTTTCAATTATGAAAGAAATATATGTGCTCAGTTAAGTTACTATTAGTTACTAGATTTTTTTTTTTTTTTTGAATAATTATCATGTTATAATATTGACAAAACTGCACATTTTTTTACAAAAAATATTGAATATTGATTTTTTAAATTTGTTTTAGGTTAACTTCTAAAAGTGAGTTCAAGTAGTAAGGTTTAATTCTATGTCTACTCAATTGTAATCAAAATTTTTGTTAACGACTCATTAAAATTATTTTGCATTCAAATTTCCCCATTGGTAAGGCTAGCTTTTTGAAAAAGTACATACTAAACATTAGTCATCAGTAGAAGCGACGATTATAACTTTGACCCGACTTAGACAGGACCGTCATTTTTGAGACATCAGGAATTGTGATCCCCCCTGGTTCTGGGAAATTATTGTATTTACATATAAGTGGGCGGGGCTTATGCTGGTTTTTTTTTTTTTTTTTTTTTTTTTTTGTATAATTTACCTTTTGCCCCCTCGTCCACGGCAAAATATGAAATGACGGGACTGCGTTAGGAAAAAGGGGGTTGAAAAGAGGGAAATACGAATTTTCCCAATAATAAGTGTTGAAACTTTTCCCAATAATATTCATGACGAAAATTAGCTGTGCAATGGTAAAAAATGAAGTTTTTATTCATGTGATCGTGGTATATTTTTTTTTCGAAACGTTTAATATTAAAGTCAAGGTTGTAAAAATTCAACCTTTTGACTTCATCTCTCAATCCCCCCCCCCCCCCAGCCTGTCCCGTACTTACAGTTCTTAAATCTGGCAACCCTGTTGATGATGCCAACAGCCGGTAGCGGATTTGGAGTGGGGGGGGGGGGGGGGTACAGGGGGCCCATGCCCCTCCCGAAGGGATTAAAATTTATTTTACTATACGATTAAACTATTTTTATTTTATTTCTCTTTTTTTTTTATCTTTTAAGTTTTTTCTAGCTAACATTTTTTGAACTATTTCTTTGAAAAAAAAAGGCACATACACACAAAGTATATTTGAATAAAATCACTTATGTACTTTAAAGTAGATTAATTATCTTTACAGGCTCCTTAAAAACATTTAAAAAAAAAACCATGAGGTTTTTTTTTTTTTAAATAAAAAATTGAATGGGGGGAAGGCCCTATTTACTTTTTGATGCCCCTCCTAAAAATTATTTCTGTATCCGCTCCTGCTAACAGTACACTAAACACTTTTTTTTTATTAAAAAAAATAAAAACCCTTCCCCCCGAGAAATATTCGAACAAAATAAAATACCACAATCGCTGTAATAAATGTCTAACCTCAGTTTTGAAAAAGAAATAATAAAAAAAAAGGATTTTTTTTTTTCATTGTTAACTATAAACAAACATATGCTTTACCGTTATTTAAAGTTATATTTGATTACATAATGAGTCCTCGTTTTGGAACCCTAATAGGACTTTAAGCAGTCAGAGTACGGGAGTGCAAGCGGCGAAATAATAGAGCTCTGAGTCAAAATAAAAATCAAACCCGTAGTAAATTGTCTGACGCCCGCCATCCCAACCCTACCATTATTTGTTGATGATTTGTTGATTCGTACTTCGAAATGGACACGTTTTGTCCTTTTCCTTCCTTTCAAGCGAATAAATTACTTGACTTTTGGCCTTGCAATGGCGGGGGTCGAAAATAACCAACTTTACCTAAAAAACAAAATAATTGCAAACAATCGTAACAGAAACGTTTCTTTACTTTTTTGATTCAGTCGCGCATTGAGGAATGAAATTACTTTCTACCCCCTCCCCCTCCCCCCAGCATCTGAATGAATTCGACGGATTTTCAAGAATCTCGTTTTTGCTTTTGCTTCTCTTTTTTATTTTTTTTTATTTTTGTTTGTTTAAAAAACTATTTTGTAGCCAGTTTGCGCACTGTATCAATTCGTTTTAATCTAAATGTGAATTGAATGTCTTTGTATTTTTCATCGCCTTGTTATTTGAATTGAAAAGATAAATACCGTGGATTGTTTTGTTATTGTTATTCACACGCTGTATTGCTAACAAGGATTCTTTAGATTTTGTTTCTTGGCTTTTTTCAGGTTATTTAGTTTATAGGCTTCTTCGTTAGTTGTCATGGTCACATGAGAGCATCAAAGAATAGGGAGCGCCCCGAAGGGAAGTCACGGGAGGTCACTGTGACCTCCCAAATTTTTTCCTCATTCGGCAAATTCGGATCGACGATTCGGCAAATTCAGAGGTAGTATTGCAATTTTTTTTTTCAATATTGTATGTGTGTGCAGCTGCAATTTTTCTTCTTTTATACGTATTTGTTACCTTTGAAAATAACGAGAATCAATTTATAAAACTTAGTTTTGTTGTTGTTCTGTCAAAAAGTCAATAGGTTTGTTTTCCAATCAATCGTTGTCAGTTCGAAATACACCCCCGTTGCAATGAATCAGAGTTCAAATATTTGTCAATCATCTGAGGAAAAAATTGAAAATGCTTGTTTTATTTTTTAAATGTTTGTATTTATTTTATTAATTTTTTTAGGGATATCTATTGTCTTTTCCCTTAAAGTAATGGTATAAGGTGTGTGTGCTCGTATTTTGTCATTCGGAACATTCCGGAATTTCATTCGTCAATTTGAGAATTTTCCCCCGCCCAAAAATTTAAGCTCGGGGAGCCCCTGCAAATCATAATAGTACAATATGTTTGCTAATTGGATGTTTGCGCAAGTTTTCAAAGCCGCACATTAATATCTCGTTTTTAAGAGCACGTCCGTGTAAATTTGGTCAGCAAAAAGGCCACGGAAATCGATAAATAATTGTCAGACAAAAGTCCCCAGGGAAAACAGCGTTTTATTAAAAACATTGAAAAATAAATCTTAACAAATGTACTGTTCCTGTTGATATATTATGTGTTTTATCCAAATTTTAGGGTACTTGAGAATAATATACTAGTGAATAAAATTATTCAACCTCTACTTTCAACGAAGTTCATTTTTAAATGATGGATTACATAAGCCATTAACATATGTGTTAGTTTTCTTGTATTCGCTTAATTCATAGTCGCATCTTTCTCACTTATTACTGTAAGAAAAAATGTAGACACATAATTAATTTCGATTAATGTAAGGTATGTGCAATTAAATACTGGGCAACTTGAAGTCGAGGCTCTCCCGATGGTAGATCGTGGTGATTTTCCAAAACAATCCCTGATTCGGCAAATTTTGTCTGACGATTCGGCTAATTTGGCGACATGCTTGTAATTTTTAATTTCCACGATATGCCTTTTAATTTGGTGGACGTATGTGTGCATACCTGTATTTCATTATTCAGAAAGTACCCCCTCCCAAGTTAAGTTCGGGGCGCCCCGACTTGAAAGCAGCTGTGCTAATTCATAATGGAAATGTATAACTGTCTGTCGGAGCTTAATTTCTGACGAAAGTAGTGCGGGAACCCTATAGTGCTCAAATAGACTTATATAGACTACTCTGATAGTCGAAAAAAGGAACATAATTTTTTTTAAGTGCAAATAATTGCTTTATGAAATACTAATAGTTGTTTTCTAGATTTACTTTTGCAGTACCTTATAATAAGAGCCATCTTGTGAAAACAAACTTTTTTCCGATTCTTTAATTACATAGAAATATTTATTATATATAGCTAATTTTTTTGGTTTTGTAACTCAAATGATATTACTCTCATTAACCTGAACTTTATTTTACGCTCAAATATTATTTTCCCCCTAATCATAAAAGCTTTAAGTCACAAAAACTTCAGGTTCAATCAACATATTCAGTGATTTTGTTCCATTTTGGCCTTCACTGCTTTTCTATATTTCGCTCCTCCAAAGTGAGTTTCCCCCTTCTAAAAATGTTAACAAGTATCTTCACGCCTTGAATAACAGTCTAGTCAAACTTCTGCGGTTATAACTTAAATATAAGTTAATAAATCTTTTAAGAAAAATCCTAGAAAACTGAAAAGTAGTCACAAAGTTTATGCAAAAAGTATCGTATATTATTATGATTTTTGAATAAGGAAAATTATCTAACGTGGATAGGTAAAAATCTTCAAAGACTGGTCTTTTTTTTTTTTTTTTTTTTTTTGCGGACCAGTAGTTGAGATTTTCTAATTAAATCAACAAAAAGAAAGTAATTTTTTCTCCCATTTTTCTTATAAACTTATGCTTGAGGAAAAATTTTGTTAAAACAAAGAATAAAGTAAGGAGTTAAACTTTAATACATAGAAGAAGAGGTTCTATCGCTATAAGTTATGCAAAAACGATGGAGGGCATTTTCGGTAAGAAACTAATTAGACAACTGATGAAAGACAAAAATTTCAAGAATACATCGATTTAGAAGAAAGAAAAAAAAAAAGCTTGGACAGGTTTTTAAAGAGTTGTGTCACATTTTATAGAGCATATTCGAAATCCTGTGCATGGAAAATCAACAAAAAGCAGGTTGAAAGATTACAAAAAAAAAAGAAAAAGGAATGTTCAGCGTATTGAAAGTTCATTTTTTGCAGTCTCCTTTAAATTCTGCGCCTAAAGTAAAAGAGCTGCAAGTGACAAGTAACTTACCTTATTAGAGAAACTAGTATTTGTTTGAATGAAAGAGCAGCTGAGGGAATTTACTTTACAAGCAATATAATTTTTCAGCGCTTTTCCTGTAAAAGTCCTGTAAAATTGTGCTCAAAATTTTGAATGATTTAAAAAGTCTGTTAATGATAAAATTTTATTAGCATCGTATTTTTTTCCCATGCCCTCCATAAAATAATCACCACTTACTTATTGAGAAACATACATTTTGGTTACCAGCTCAGTTTGGCGTATTTATGATAGTTATTTCATATTTCAATATCAATTTATAAATATTGTCAGCATGGCAACTGTATAGTATAAAATTTTAGTAGTAACTGAAGAGCATACATCGATATTCAGGTGTAACAGTAGGGTGGGGCCAAAAATAAAAAGTTTTTTAGATCAACTTCTAATAGTTGCCAAAAGTTGTCTTTAGTGATAGTTAGCTTTTGTGCAAAATTTGAGAAAAATCATTAATATCTTCAGGGGGCGCTGCGATCGCAAAGTTTTACCATAGCTTTGTTATGGATTTTATGGTTAAAATATCAAAAAGAATGCCTTTAGCTAGTCTCTTTGCGTTTTTTTTATTCAAAAGATGTTTTCATGCATTAAAAGCATATGAAATGACTCACAAACATTATATATGATATATTTATATTTTTAAAAAAATCACCTTTTTTCACGTTTTTGTTTCTTTTTAAATGCTTGAAATATAAATATATCATATAAAATAATTTTTTGTGAGAAATTTCATATGCTTTGAATGCATGAATATATCTTATGAGTAAAAAAATGCAATGAGATTAGCTAACGGCATTATTTTTCATATTTTAACCATAAAATCCCGATAAAAGCTATAATAAAACTTTGCGATCGCAGCGCCCCCTGAAGATATTAACCGATTTTTCTCAAATTTTGCACAAAAGCTAACTATCACCAAAGACAACTTTTGGCAACTATTAGAAGTTGATCTGAAAAACTTTTTATTTTTCGCCCCACCCTAGTATACAGGGCCTGAAAAATGATTTTGCATCAAAAATTAATTCGTTATCGATCATTCGCGAACCAAAAAATATAGCTTATGGTTTACATCGCTAATGTTAGGCCCTCATAAATATTTTCCAGTAACACTTTTTCCAACTAACTGAAACCTTTTTTTAACTTTTTTTCGGGGTGTGAAGCCATATTTGGTGAGCTCAAGCATCAGGGGCGGCCCTAGCAATTTTGCCGCCCCGGACAAAAATGCAAAATGCCGTCTCTCTTCATGATTAAAGCGTAAAAATAGAAAAAAAAAAATGCTGATAAATACGAACCACTAAAAAAAAGTTGTGAAATAAAAACAGCATGACGAAATAAAATCCGATATTCAGGGTAAGATTTGGACCGAACGGGATGCCACGCTGTTTTAGATATGGGACCCCTTTTGTAGTCCGGAAAACTTTATTGTAAGCAAAACTGGCCATTTTTGTCATCTAAGTGTATCTTTTTCGCTAACCTCATGTTTCTTTTTTTAATGCTCAAGCTGTCTTTTCTCTTTTTCTTTTTGTGGATGTGTGTTTTTCATAAACTTTGAAGTTGGATCAGCATGAAGAAAATGATGCAGTGACCACTTTAAATGGAATATAGAATATATTCAATTTCAGGGGGTTCGGGGGTTTCTCCCCAGAGAAAAAATTTGAAAAGATATCTAAGATTCTGCATTTTGAGGCCGTAAGAGGAGTAATTAAGACTAAAAATTTATCAGGAGAAAAATATGCAAACAAAAACTTTTTAAAAATTTTACCTTCTTTTGCAAAGACTAAAGAAAAACTAATTGTTAGTCACTTTCCAGACCCTCTTGTTCGTTGCATCAATTTGTTGTTCTCTTTCAATTATCAAGAGTTCAGAGGGGTCAGTTGTGAAAAGTAGCTTCGATTCAAGATAATTTTTTTTTTCTGAGGAGGAAAATATCTTAAAAAAATAATTTGGAAAGATTAAACAATGTTTGATCGTTCATAAAAATTGAAATTTCATTTAAAGTTCGGCTCTGTGATTGAGAAAATATTAATCACTAGCTAAGCCATTTTCGAATTTCCAAGAACCCTGAAAAAAAAAAATCTACTAAAAAGCTTTTAAAAATCTGCAGAAAATTTAACCATGTTTGAAACAAGTTTCAAAAAAAAAAAAAAAAAACTACAGAATATTCATAGAAAACTAAAAGAAAAAAAAAACATTTTGTGGATTTTTTGCGAATTATATTGAAGATAAAATGCAAATTTATTATTATTTTTTTTTTTTTTTTCAGTCTTCTAAAATTGGTCAGAAATCTTTAAAAAAAAAATTCTTCACATTTTCTGCAGATTATTTTTAGCTATTAGGAAACCCTAAGGGGTTCCCAGAACCTATAGGTGTACTACCTCTGTGTTAGGTCAAGCGCATTTATATGTCGTGATTCCTATCAGTCAATATAATTTCCAAATATTTCATTACGGGGTACCTGATGGGAGGACACTGTGACCCCCTAAAAACATTTCTTATTCGGCAAATCTTAAATGATGATTTGGATTCGGTACAATTTATAGCTTCATTTGGTGGGTTGAGAATTTTTCTCCTCCCAAAAAACTATGTTCGGGGCACCCCTGTCTTCCATCAACAATTTCAAAAACTTTACATGCTTAAAAAAGCTGTCTACTGTAGTTAATTTGTTTTGTTTTTTAAATGTCTAAGTTATAATAAGAGATATATTATAGTTTCTAAAGACTTGTTTATTTTAGTAGGCAATGTTGCAATAGTCAAAAATGTGTTGGAAGTGGATACATTTCAATAACACACTTAAATATCGCTACATTCATACTTTTCAAGATTCCAAGCAACAAAAAGAAGGATGTTTGTTAAATAATTTTGTACATTTTCTTTTCTAAAACAAAATTTATTTTAGATATTCGTACCAAAATGCCGCCCCTAAAATTTGGCGCCCCGGACAGGGGTCCGGAATGTCCGGCGCTAGGGCCGCCCCTGTCAAGCATAGCCCTGTCTTATTTTATAAGGCGGTCGATTTGCAATGAGCCGGACACTACGTTTGGCTTACCTTTCTCCACCAGCAAGGATAGCTAAGTGCTTGTTAAAACAGAACCACTGTCTGTCTATACCATATAATTTGAAAGATAAATGTTTATTCATTTATTTTGTAATACTTTGGTTGATTTACTTTAGAGATCTATATAAGTTTTTATCAAGAACTACCATAAATAGGTTCGCGTTAAATAATCTTTTATTTAACAAAAAATAGGGGAACACCGGGCAAGATGACGATCTGATGAAACGACACAGAAGCTTGAAATGAAATTTTCAGTATGAAATCCTCTTTTAAAGTTTCAGCCTGATTCATCAGCATGCGTTTTTCTAGAACAACTTAAATAAAAACAAGTTTTCAATATTGAACCGTTGACGTCGTCATAGTCTAACAAGTAATCCTACCCATGTGTCAATCACCGATAGAAATAAAACTTTGCAAATCGACAGAATGCTGAAAAATATTGAACGCGTGTTTTTTTTTTTTTTTTTCGGTAACAAAAATTAGCGAGGTGAAGTTTAGCTCTAAATGGGATTTGTTACCGCTTATTGGGGCACACTGGCAAGTACCCTACCCAAGTGTCACTAATGATCGGAAAAATACTTATTTCTGCTATATAGCCCTTAAAAATATTGAACGTACGTTTTTTTTTTTAAACCGGCAGTAAACACTTTTAACGGGATGAAATTCTGGTGATTGGGATACACTGAGCTGCAAAAAACATCCCTTTAAAATGCTTCTGACCCTATTACTGCTGATTCTTATGTAAAAGGACCCCTGAATCGAAATGTAGCCAGTTTTCCCCCCACCACCCCTTCCCCCTTTTGTAAATCTCCTTCCCTACCCTACCCCTCATTTTTTCAGTTTTCAGGGAAAGGGAGCATTTTATTAACCGTCAACACTCTTCTGAGAGGCTAGAAATGTGAAAAGTTCAAAAGAAGGTCCACATTTGGAGCAAGTTGGGAGACTCGCTGGGGGGGGGGGGGATCAATGGGGCACTCACGGCACACAACATTATTTCAGTTTTAATCACTACTACGCCTACCTTCGGGGACTGTGCTGGCCCCAGCTGTCCATATGGGACTGTTCATGACCACCAGGCCAATCATTTAAGGATCAGGAGGGGGGTCAAGCGCCCCTCCCCCACTCACTTTGGAAAATCAATGTATTTACATATAAGTGGGCTTGGTTTTTGCTTTTTTCCAACAAAATTCCATCGTGTTTGCCCCATTTGACCCCCCTGGAAAAACTTGAAATGACGGGCCTGATGAGCGCTTACAATTCTAGACGCAATGGATTCATTCAAACACAATTCTGGTCCTGTGCCGCCCCATCGTCCGCCTTATTTTTCCCTCCTCAAGCCGCTGAACAAATACAAATCTGGCTGAACATCCTTATGGGGTGGCAGGTGGGGATTTAGCTTTCCCCAGGCCACACCACGAGGAGGCCCTAACTATTATGGCAGAGAGGAAGAGGGGGGGGGGGTTACACCACTGAAATATTTAAAAAAATATCAAAATCGATCTTTTTTTTTTGTGTGGGTTTCTTTTGAAAAAAAATGTACTTCTTTTTCAGTATTAAAACCTGAAGCCTCCACTGAGCCCCATGTCCGAAACATTTTTGCGTTGTAAAAAAAAAATCTTGAAAGCGTAGCGTGTTAAACACGTGTCGCATCGCAGATCTTCAGCAAGAAATTTCCTGTATTACAGTGCGTCTGAAAAGTTAAAGCACAATGCAAATATTTGAACAAAAAGAAAACTATTTAACAGAATGCTTTCAAATTTCTACTGCAGGTAAACAATATGATCCCAAATTTGAAGAAGGTTGTAGAAATTTGAAAGCATTCCGCTAAATAGTTTTCTTTTTATTCAAATATTTGCATTGTGCTTAAACTTTTCGGACGCTCTGTATTTATATTCATTCAAGCAACATTCACAGATATAATTGAGACTAAAACTAAAAATATATCAAGTATGCTTATAACACAGCATTAATGTACATTTATATTTCTGGGGATGCACCGCCCCATTGTTTAACATTATATCAATAAGTGATAATAAACAATAGAGGCGGTGCAGCCCTCATTGAAATTGAAGTATTATTTAGTCTTTGAATTGAATGAATTGTTTCTTCACTAAAGATCTGCAATAAGACTCGTATGCAACATGCAAAGCTTCGATGTTGTTGTTTTTTTTAATTATACAATGAAAATTTTTCGGAAATGGGGCTCATAGGATGAGTTCTCTAGTTTTACTCTGGAAAATAAGTGAAATTTTTAAAAATATTTTAGGGATGGAATACCATGAATGCTCCCTCACTCCTCCAACCCCCTTTCCAAACAACAGTAATATAATGGCAAGGCAATTGCCTAAAACTGAAAAAAATGAAAAAAATTGCGGGGGGGGGGGGCGCATTTATAAAAATCGGTAGGTGATGAAAAAAATTGAACTGTGATCATATTCTTCAAGGTAGCTTTTAACATAATAAGAATAAGCAAGAATGGTGTCAGAAGCATTTTAAATGTTTTTGTGCCGCTCAGTGCATCCCAATAAGTCAATATTTAGTAGTAAATTTCATCCTGGTAAAAGTGTTTATTGCCGACGTGATACACGTATAATACACTGAAGTGACAAAAGTCATGGGATACCTCTTAATATCGTGTCGGCCCTCCTTTTGCCCGGCGAAGTGCAACAACTCGACGTGGCATGGACTCAACAAGTCGTTGGAAGTCTTCTGCAGGAATATTGAGCCATGCTGTCTCGATAGACGTCCATAATTGTGAAAGCGTTGATGGGGCAGGATTTTGGGCACGAACAGACCTCTCGATGGTGTCCCATAAATGCTCAATGGGATTCATGTCGGGCGATCTAGGTGGCCAAATCATTCGTTGGAATTGTCCAGAATTTTCTTCAAACCAATTGCGAACAGTTGTGGCCCGGTGACATGGCGCATTGTCATCCATTAAAATCCCATCGTTGTTTGGGTACATGAAGTCCATGAATGGCTGCAAGTGATCTCCAAGTAGCTGCACATAAGCATTTCCAGTCAATGTTCGGTCCAGTCGCACTAGAGGACCAAGTCCATGCCATGAAAAAACAGCCCACGCCATTACGGAGCCACCACCAGCTTGAACAGTGCCCTGCTGACAGTTTGGGTCCATGGCTTCGTGGGGTCTGCGCCACACTCGAACCCTACCATCGGCTCTTACCAGCTGAAATCGTGACTCATCGGACCAGGCCACGGTTTTCCATTCATCTAGGGACCAACCGATATGCTCACGTGCCCACGAGAGTCGCTGCAAGCGATGTCGTTCTGTCAGTAAAGGCACTCGAGTCGGTCTTCTGCTGGAATAGCCCAAGAAATCCAAATTTCTCCGCACAGTTCTAGCAGACACGTCCATTGTACGTCCCACATTGATTTCTACGGTGATTTGACGCAGTGTTGCTTGTCTGTTAGAATTTACGACTCTTTGCAGACGTCGCCGGTCTCGATCTTTAAGTGCAGGCGGTCGACCACTGCGCTGTCCATGGTGGGATGTTATGCCTGAAATTTCATACTCTCGGCACACTCTTGACACAGTGGATCTGGGAATGTTGAATTCTCTAACGATTTCCGAAATGGCATGACCCATGCGTCTAGCTCCAACTAACATTCCGCGTTCAAAGTCTGTTAATTCACGTCGTGCGGTCATCATCACGTTAAAACCTCTTCACATGAATAACTTGAACAGAAATGAAAGCTCTGTAAAAGCACTGCGCATTTATACCTGTTCTATGCGATGCTACTGCCATCTGAAAATTTGCATATTGCTATCCCATGACTTTTGTCACTTCAGTGTATATCAAGGGTTCTATAGAGAGGGCTAAGTGTTAGTCCGATCGGTAGCGTCGGTACTTGTCAGTGTATCCTACAATGGGGTAGAAAAATCCATTAAGGGGTAAATTTCCCCCGGTTAAAAGTTTTTGTTGTCGATAAAAAAACCACGTGTTCAATATTTTTAAGAGTTCTATCGACATGCAAAGTTTTATTCCAATTGGTCATTGACACTTGGATAGGATTACTTATATAAGTGACTTCGTTTCCACATGGGGCACTCTGTAATTAGCAGTTGGGGAATCCAGACTAACCTTTAATCTATTTTTCTGCAAGTATAGGCCGGAGTAATATAATAATAAGTTATGCAAAGTCAAATTGATCAAAGTGCTATCTTTCTCAGCCAAAGACTTTATTTCGTGGCAATAGTGTAAAATTTGGCACGAAACCAAGTCTTTAGCTACACCTGTACAAGAAAGTTCAGTTCAATCTCAGCTACTTGGTCCTAGTGCCTGATTGAATTTCTTCAGTATGTGCTCCTAGATTTACAAAAATGCAAGCCTCGAGGGATGAGAACACTTTTGCGTAACATTACCAGCAAGCTTTCTCTTTTTGATAAAAATGTCTTACATTATTTTGTATGGCAACGATAAAAGCACACCACTTTTCCTGAGAGCTGCGAAACTAATATTATTTTGCGTAACATTGATCTTTTTATTAGGAAAAAATACTTACATTAAAAACAATGATGCAACTGTATTTATAATATGCAAGGTCGCACACTGTAGGACTTATGAATGAAAGCTCGTGTTTTTTACTCTGAAGTTCTAAAGTTGTTGCCTATTGACATGCAAAGACATTGTTTTTATTTTTCTTTGATCTTGCTTCAGATTTTACTAAAAACAACAACCAGTTATTATTATTGTTATTATTATTATTACTATTATTATATCACGATTATTATTATTATTACTATTATTACACTGAAGTGACAAAAGTCATGGGATAGCAATATGCAAATTTTCAGATGGCAGTAGCATCGCATAGAACAGGTATAAATGCGCAGTGCTTTTACAGAGCTTTCATTTCTGTTCAAGTTATTCATGTGAAGAGGTTTTAACGTGATGATGACCGCACGACGTGAATTAACAGACTTTGAACGCGGAATGTTAGTTGGAGCTAGACGCATGGGTCATGCCATTTCGGAAATCGTTAGAGAATTCAACATTCCCAGATCCACTGTGTCAAGAGTGTGCCGAGAGTATGAAATTTCAGGCATAACATCCCACCATGGACAGCGCAGTGGTCGACCGCCTGCACTTAAAGATCGAGACCGGCGACGTCTGCAAAGAGTCGTAAATTCTAACAGACAAGCAACACTGCGTCAAATCACCGTAGAAATCAATGTGGGACGTACAATGGACGTGTCTGCTAGAACTGTGCGGAGAAATTTGGATTTCTTGGGCTATTCCAGCAGAAGACCGACTCGAGTGCCTTTACTGACAGAACGACATCGCTTGCAGCGACTCTCGTGGGCACGTGAGCATATCGGTTGGTCCCTAGATGAATGGAAAACCGTGGCCTGGTCCGATGAGTCACGATTTCAGCTGGTAAGAGCCGATGGTAGGGTTCGAGTGTGGCGCAGACCCCACGAAGCCATGGACCCAAACTGTCAGCAGGGCACTGTTCAAGCTGGTGGTGGCTCCGTAATGGCGTGGGCTGTTTTTTCATGGCATGGACTTGGTCCTCTAGTGCGACTGGACCGAACATTGACTGGAAATGCTTATGTGCAGCTACTTGGAGATCACTTGCAGCCATTCATGGACTTCATGTACCCAAACAACGATGGGATTTTAATGGATGACAATGCGCCATGTCACCGGGCCACAACTGTTCGCAATTGGTTTGAAGAAAATTCTGGACAATTCCAACGAATGATTTGGCCACCTAGATCGCCCGACATGAATCCCATTGAGCATTTATGGGACACCATCGAGAGGTCTGTTCGTGCCCAAAATCCTGCCCCATCAACGCTTTCACAATTATGGACGTCTATCGAGACAGCATGGCTCAATATTCCTGCAGAAGACTTCCAACGACTTGTTGAGTCCATGCCACGTCGAGTTGTTGCACTTCGCCGGGCAAAAGGAGGGCCGACACGATATTAAGAGGTATCCCATGACTTTTGTCACTTCAGTGTATATCACGATTATTATTATTATTATTATTATTATTATTATTATTATTATTCCCCAGCAGCACCAGAACGTTCAAATTTGGTGCAAAAATGATGTTATTGGTCAAATAACGGTGCTAAGTGTCCCTTGAACGTTATATTCGACGTGCAAAAACAGTAATATTATCACGGTGTCATTTCAGTGCTTAAAGAACGTGATATTTGACGTGCAAAAACAGTAATATTATCACGGTGTCATTTCAGTGCTTAAGGAACGTGATATTTGACGTGTAAAAACAGTAATATTATCACGGTGTCATTTCAGTGCTTAAGGAGGTGCTTAATTTCTCAGAATTGAGGTCGTGAATTGCTGCTTTTTAGAAAGGGGGGAGGAATCATATCTGCAGAAACTTTAAGTTTTATCCTAAACAACTCTTTCTCCCAAGATCCTAATCAGATTTGCATGCATTTCAGTAAAAAAACATTATATTCATACTAATAAAATGATATGATTTACGCCCTTAGTCTTTCATAGATGGCGCCTCCTGCAAAAAAATTTTCTTTTAAAGTATTATTTTTCTCCCTCGATATGATCAAGTAGCGTCTAGTGGTTAGCGTGTCCTGCTGGAGTCGCAAGGGACCCGCGTTCGAATCCCGCGGAATGAATATATTAAATTCAAAGTAATTAAACAATCAATAATTAAATTAAATTAATTAAGTAATTAAATAATTAAAACCAAGATGGCGACGATCATGGATCAAAATTGACGTCACGGTTAAAACACGTCACGGCCCCGGATAGTGGGGTATACGTAGTATACTTTTTTAGCTGGGGAGCACTGAAAACAAACGTATTTCCAGAACCTAAATATAACCTATCATTCCACGTTCAAAACTGGGACAAAAAAAGGTGGTCAACACCAGATTTCAACGTGTCATATTACCATCGATCAATGAGACACGTAGACGTTGACAACACGTGCTGCGAGAACGTGTTTTGAACGTGCCGGCTGGTGCGCTCTGTACGTGTTGCAGAACGTGTTTTGAACGCCTTTGTGCTGCTTGGGTTATTATTATTATTATTATAATAATTATTGTTATTATTATTATTATTATTATTATATTACTATTATTATATCACGATTATTATTATTATTATTATTATTATTATTATTATTATTATTATTGTTATTACTATTATTGTTATTTTTATCGGGCGAAAATTCCAGAAACCAAGATTCACCTAAGAATGCTGATTTATCAAATTTTGAGCATGGTCCTTCTTTTTGGATGAATTCAGAGATAAAATTTTGTGCATTGCATTTAAGACATTCCCTCAGAGTAGTTGATCGAGGGTGTTCTTAGCTAGGTCGCGTTTTCGGATGACATTAATTAGCGAAGATATTAATTTGAAACAGAAACAATTAAAACGTTTTTCGCGATTTTTGAAGTGAAAACGTGCTTGAAAATTTAAAACAATAGTACCAAAAGAAAGAGAAACATTTTCTGCGTCTCATAGAATGGGGTTGAAACTTGCATGTTACACAGAACTCGAAATATAAATTTTTTTAGCAAATGCGGTTAAGCCTAAAATTTACATGATTGGAAACCGATGTCATTGTTAGCCGACGAGGAAAGAAAACTCAATGATTTCAAATGTTTATCTGTTTCCAGTTTCTATTTGTTGACTTAAAAACTTTGTTAATTTGTTAAATACTTGTTATTGATTTTAGTATGAGGATTAGAGGGATTTTCAATTTTCCTTCTTTGTTCTGCTTTTGCGACTAGCAAATTTATTAGTAGGGTCAGGTACTGCAAAATAAGTCACGGTGCTAAAAAAATCTGTAAAACATGTGCAAATAACATTTTCTTTCTTCGTTGCCATTGTTACGTATCATTGGCACCAGGCATCATTTTATATGCAAAATAAGCTACTGTTTGTCTATGAAAGCCGCACCTGGCACTCGCGAACAGTTCCACTAGGAGTAGATGGGTTGCGGGTGATAACTTTCAGAAGCTTACAATTTAAAACTTGTATTTGTTATATCCTTTTGACATATTCAACTAAACTATGTATCTGAAATAGACATCGTTCCACGTTGTTTGATGCGTTTCAAAATGCTTTTTATTATTCTTCCCCTTATTGTTATCTTACCTAACACCCCTATTTTGGTAAGATCAGAGAAGACCTGACGCAAGCGTAAATGCGCGGAAGGTTTTACCAAAGAAGATCCAGACAGTAAAACTTATATTTCCCCCAGGATTTTAAATTTACTGCTTTCTGTTATGCATTTCTGCTTGTATTTTGATGTTTTTCTCTACAAATACATTGAGCACATACCTTTTTGCCACAAAAACAAAAATGTGCGGTGCCTAACTTTTACATCTTAATTTCCAACTCTTCCTTGGTGCCTCTAAATTCCACACATTCCATTCCTTAGCTGATTGGGTTGAGTCCTGATGACTCATTTTCGCGGGGATGGTGCAGCAGCTTGGCTGTTCGACTCCAGTCTAATATTGGATGCTGCCTTGTCAAACGTCATAAATGGGAAGAATGAAGAGCGCGTATCATCAAAACCACTCGTGGGTGCGATCCGGGGAATCCCCGATGCCGTAGCAAAAAGCAGGCATTGGCCGAGTGTAGTTGATCTTTTAGCATGAAATCTTATAATGAAGAGCGGAATAGGAGAAGTAGGCAGGTAAGGGAATGTGGGGCAAAATGAAATGAAAAAATATTTTCGCAGTTTGTAGCACCCCACCTCTCTAGTAATATTTTAGCTAAGTTCCAAAACATATAGTTAATTCCAGCGAAAAAGAAAATAGTTCTAAAGATCAACGAAAAAAAAATTTTTCAAGTCATTTTCAAAATTTGATACACATATTATAATATGTGTATCAAATGTATATATTTCTTGTTATTATAATATAATAAAATTCTCATAATTATAATTCAAGTATTAATTGAGATTTAACTGATGTCCAGTGCGGTACTTATTTAGTTTATATTAGGCATGTTTTAATTTAAAATAATCAATACAATTTGCCAAGTGCATGCGGGGAAAAGTGGAGGGGGCAAAGGGATGAAGTAGTTCCTTTCGTTCACTTCTCCATGCATTTATTGAATCACCTAAGTACATCTTCACTTATTTTTTCATTTATATT
Organism: Uloborus plumipes; assembly: GCA_038373865.1. NCBI lineage: Eukaryota > Metazoa > Arthropoda > Arachnida > Araneae > Uloboridae > Uloborus > Uloborus plumipes. Next base: position 39,339 of record JAXGGA010001600.1, on the reverse strand, counting down.
ATTTTACTTATTAGTTCACTTATTTATTAACTCATTCCCTTATTTTCTTATTCATTCTATATTTTATTTACTCTTTTATGTTTTATCATACATCAATTCATTCATTTATTTATTTATATTCGTTTTTTTTATTATTAACTAATTTAGTCGTTATTTTAAACATTCATTTGATGAAAATTATTTTTAATCATCAAATAGAAAATGCTTCCTTTCAAAAATATTTTATTTTTCCCTTTGCCCCCCCCCCCCTTTTTTTTTTGAGGTGAAAAATTTCTACCTTTTTTTGAAGGCCCAAAACAACTGCCAAAAATAAAGAAAATATATGTTCACATTAGTTGTATCTCAAGATATACTATTCCTCCTTATGTTCAATAAATTTCAGAACAAATTTATAATTTGTTTATTTTTAAACAGCTCAGCTATCTTAACTATTCCACTTTGCTACACATTCCCCTACATCTCAAGTCGGGAATCGACAATCGAGCCCTTGGTGAAAGGTATGAACTAAAACAATAGCCGGCCAGAAGAGGAGGAAAGTATCATAAGTTACAATTACTTAAGATTTATTTAATTATTTGAGTAAGCAGGCTAAAAAATATGAATGGATGAACGAAAGCTAAAATATTAAAGGATGAAAAAATTAAATTTTACTTATAAAGGAATATGTTGCTGTCGTGTCATAGTTAATAATCACTATGAAGTTACGGGGTGAGATTGCTTTGAGAGGTTTGACTTCTTTATTAACCCTTCACTGCACGGTGTGCCAGATCTGGCACAAACCAAATAAACCCTCATATATTCCTATGATTTTTAAATACAGTTAAACTGAGCTTTGTGCCCCTTCTGGAACATTGCTATAACAGTTTAGTGTGATGTTTATGCACTAGTTAGTTGCACTAGTCTAGGTATTACAGTTCTTGCTTTTTAAAGAAAGAGTGTCTGCATTTCCGTTAGAAGTGTACTTAGTCATTATTTCCTTTGTTCTAAAAATGTTTAAATACACTTAGTGGAAAGTTTGTTTATACCACTTATGGCACAAAACACATTGCAGATTATTACACGTATCGGTATACAAAGCATATGCTATGTGCTTTGTGCCATATATAGAACAAACAATTAAAACATCATTTTTGGTGCACATTTTTAAGATTAATTTTTTTCTTTATTTTTCCTGAACTCAGGGCTATTTAAAAGGTAACAAATGATTTTTTTCATTAAAATATAAAAAATCGTGCAGTGAAGGGTTAACACATAAGCAACACAAGAGAGATTTACTGCGAGAGATTTATCATAAGTTACAATTACTTAAGATTTATTTAATTATTTGAGTAAGCAGGCTGAAAAATATGAATGGATGAACGAAAGCTAAAATATTAAAGGATGAAAAAATTAAATTTCACTTATAAAGGAATAGGTTGCTGCTGTCGTGTCATAGTTTTCCCGGGGAGCCCCATATTGTGAAGTCTTCAACAGATATGTACGAGGGGCCCCCGGGGGTTATGTCGTGTCATAGTTAATAATCACTATGAAGTTACGGGGTGAGATTGCTTTGAGAAGTTTGATTGACTTCTTTATTAACACATAAGCAACACAAGAGTGATTTACTGCGAGAGATTTATCATAAGTTACAATTACTTAAGATTTATTTAATTATTTGAGTAAGCAGGCTAAAAAATATGAATGGATGAACGAAAGCTAAAATATTAAAGGATGAAAAAATTAAATTTCACTTATAAAGGAATATGTTGTTGTCGTGTCATAGTTAATAATCGCTATGAAGTTACGGGGTGAGATTGCCTTGAGAGGTTTGACTTCTTTATTAACACATATCAACACAAGAGAGATTTAATGCACGAAGAGGAAAAATATCCCCCAATTCTCCGTTGGGAATAAAACCCACGACCTCCGGCATTCGAAGCGAAGCTTCTAATTTAGAACCATGGAGACCCCTAAAGAATATCGTGCTGAGGGGTCGTTCACAAACCACGTCACGCTTTGACAGGGGGAGGGGGGCTGTTCTGGAAACTGTGACAGTTTGTGACGAGGAGAGGAAAGGGTTAACAAGAAGTGTGATGTCACGCATTTTTTATAACAATATGTATATGTAATATTGCGTGATATTTGACAAGGGGAGGTGCGGGGGTAAGGTGAAGCGTGTCACTTTGTGACAAGTGAGAAAAAATCAAATAGGTTGAGAAAAATTGTGACATCATTTATGAATAGCCCGTAAGCAGAGTTGAGCCACAATAGACTTTCAGGAATCCGGATCGATAATCGGGAATGTATTTTTCTTAAATGAAAAACCTACGCGGTAATTTCCGCATTGTATACATGAGATGTGTTTTGTACTTTCAGGCTGAGGTGGGCAGAGTAAGCATTGGCCCCTGGCAGCTGTTGCGTACTGAGTTTGTATTTCGTACCTTCGGGTGCTCAAGTTCCAACAAAATTGACTTCGTTACTGATTCGGCTATCCGCCTATCATTAGTTCGGATTTTTGAATTCCTACCGCAGGGGTGGCCAACCTTTTTAGGGAGAGTGCCACCATCTGGAGAGAAAAAGCTCAGCGAGCCACATTGTATTCTTCCAACAAACTGAACATTTTTAAAAAGTTAAAAATAGGTTACTTGATGACTATGTAATTCTTACTCAAATGAAACATTTTTGCTCTTAAATATGAGAAATTAAAATCTAAATGACAATGAAGATAAAACAAGTCCAAACTTACGAGTTATCGTTAATAAACACTTTTATTGGTTCTGTCAGTTGGCTTATGCTTAAAATAGAAATAAATAACATCAATCATTCTATTCTAAAAATTAAGCAGTCTGTACTTAATGTGTTTAATGAGTCTGCATCTCTTTTACCAAGTGTTTAATTTTAGGATTAGTTCTTGAGAATCCTAAGAAATTTAAATGTTTTAAGTGCTATCAATTAATATTCAACTGTATTTAGATTTTTCTGCATTCATAGCAAAAAATATTTGTTTAGAAGCGTATTTTGAACCAAATCTACAACAAACGGCTAAAGTGTAAATGTGAAAAAAAAAAAAAAAATGTTGGTAAATTGCCTAATTTCTATATAATGTGGATGACTTTCTGTTGAAGTAAGCTCTTATATTTGATAACCAATGCAAAAGGCCAGTAATTCCGATTTCGATTTCGGAAGGGTAACAAGTAGTGTCTTGCAGAAAAATAGACAAAGAAGTTGAAAATATCAGAACTTTTTTTTATCGTCCTGAAAATCATCAAACCTAACACTGAATGAATACTTAAAATAGGTGTAAAATTTTCTCCATGTATCATTGGGAAAATTATTAAATTTGTGTTGTTACTTTCAGTATTAATTTTGAATGTTTTATTCTTTTTTCTCGAAAGTAGAGAGAAAGAAACTGAAGTTGTATCATAAAGAAATGTAGATGGCCTATACTAGTTTAGGAAACTTTTTACTTAAACGCCAGATAATAAGAGATGACGTAGCTAAATTTATTTGCTAGTCTTCATTCCTAAGTCGCAAGTCTTCATTGTTTTCCTTCCAGATATTTTAAAAAACACACTCCCTAAAATTCTAAAATTTTATGACTATTTTTATTTTGGACAGCTATCGCACATTTCAACGAAAGAGTAACTTGCCATACTCTCCTCTTTCTCCTGGTAAAAGTTTACAAAACATTCAGAGGTCTAATTCGTAGTTTGTTAACACAGTGAACTCTACAGGGTCACAAACAGAGAAAAAGTTTCATTCCTTGGCAAGGAATTTGTGATAGATAATTCGATGACACTTTTAAAGTTTTTTTTCCCCAAATTAGTTTTGAGTAATGTAACAAAAACAATTTAAGGGTCTTCATTTGTGCAACCATACTGAATTTGTCCAATCTGGTTTCTTAATTTTAGTTGCAGAGTTAACTTTTTTTTTTTTTTTAATTTCAAATCATCCGTAGCTGAAACTATTGCAGATCAAGAATCCAGTCCGTAGCATTGAAAGTTTCATTCGTGTCAAGCACAAATATGCTTTACAAAGCATTGTCTGTAACGTCACAGCTTTCGTTGGATGTCCGAATCTAACGCTAACTACTTTGCAATATTGTAGTTCAGACAATTTGTATGCCAGCTTCCTGACACTTAATCGTCATAATGTCATATTTATCAGTTTAAGGATTTTAGTTTTTATCGATGTTTTTGAGATCGACATTTTTTCCTCAATTTTGGAACTTTTTCAAAAAGTGTTCGCGTGCCGCTCCTACTGCTCTGCCGTGCCACATTGTGGCACGCGTGCTGCGGGTTGGCCACCCTTGGCCTACTGTAACATCATTATTATAAGTGTCATTTTATAAGGGAGATGTAGCATCTTTCCCATTCAAAGTCCTTCATAATAACATTCTTTTCGACTCGACAGCAATTAATAAGAACTAGCTGCGTGGCCCGGCATTGCACGGGCTGTAAGGTAGTGAAGGCAGTTTGAGAAAACTACTCGCCGCCAAGGCGGCTCGCCTTTAAAGTAGCGAGGAAAGTTTCAACAAACTACTCGCCACCAAGGCGGCTCGACTTTAAAGTAATGAGAAAAGTTTAAATAGTTTACTCGCCGTCAAGGCGGCTCGCCTTTGCAGTAGCGAGGAAAGTTTCAATAAACTACTCGCCGCCAAGGCGGCTCGCCTTTAAAACACCAAGGAACAGTTAAACAAACTACTCCCCGCTAAAGCGACTCGCTAAAAAGCTTTCTTGCATCAAAGAATCAATCGAATTATTTGCACATGCTTCCTCAAGAGGAAAGACGATGTCAAGTAGCGCATACTTAGCACTCTCCCTAAATAACATATAAAATGCCTTACCAAAAACAATTATTTCCAAACCGCTTTCTTCCTGTAAAATTAATTGCAAAACTCTAAACGAAAAAGTTCTTTTAATATTTGGATCGCAGCCAAAAAAAGTCCCTTCTAAAAACAGTAATTGCAATTTTATTTAAAAACACATTTTCAAAATGGTGCCAGAGAAAAAATATGTCATTAATAATTAGAATAAAAACAATTGTTAGAACTTTGTTATAACACGTATTCAAAATGACGATGGAAAAAAATAACTCTTTCATTTTAAAAAGTTCAATTTAATTAACGTTTTAATTTAAAACCGCAACGGAAAGAAATAAATATCTTTGAATTTTAAATAGTTCAATAATTTAATTAACGTTTTAATTCAAAATGGCAACGGTAAGAAATAAATGTCTTGGAATTTTTAATAGTTCAACAATTTAATTAACGGTTTTATTCAAAATAGCAACGGTAAGAGATAAATGTCTTGGAATCTTTTTAAACAGTTCAATAATTTAATTAACGCTTTTATTCAAAATGGCAACGGTAAGAAATAATGTCTTAGAATTTTAAATAGTTCAATAATTTAATTAACGTTTTAAGTCAAAATGGCAACGGCAAGAAAAAAAAAATTTAAAATTTAAATAGTTCAAAAATTTAATTAACGTTTTAATTCAAAATGGTAAATTTCAAATCGTAATATATCAGCTAATTAACTTCGTACAATTACGCGGTTGGTCTTATTGTCTTCCTTGGAAAATTTCGAATCGAATGGTATTAGGTTTTATTCTTTACGCTCAGCGGTTTTTGAGGAGTTCAAGCTTCAGACGGACAGACAGACAGACAGACGCGGACATATTTTAATATAGTCCAGTCATTTGGTAGTTTTACCTGGAAAGTTTTCCGGAAGTTTTGAAAATTGGTACATTTATAGATTTTGATGTGCTCTTTTCGAATTTCCACTTTGCGACCTCGTACCTTTGCCGCTCGCGCCGCCATTTTGAAAAAATGGCGCCTATAAGAGGTAATCTGACTACAACTCCTTTCTGACTTATTCTACGACAAAAACATCAATATACAAAATAAACTAGAGAAAATTTCCTACATTTTATGTCATAGAAACTTTTTTGTAAAATCAATAGTTTCGGCGTACGAGCGTAGTTAAGAGTTACTTAAAACGCGTTTTCGCAGAAAAACTCGATTCCACAGTCTTGAGTCAAGGTAAGCTGCGCGTTTTTTTTTAACGCTGTTTCCTAGTAATCCTAATTCACATGTAATACATAATTTGGAAATTCAGTGCAATCTTCTCCGTTTGGATATTTCTGATGGATCAGGAGTTTCTGGTTCAACGTCTTCCGTAGTGAGTGAGACGTCGAAAGTTTCTCCGGCATCATCTGCGATGGGATCGTCAAATTCATCGTGAGCTTCTTCCTTTTCTATTTCATCATTCGTTTGCTCTAGAACCGTCTCCGTTTCTTCATCTTCATCACTATCATGTGATGAACTTTGCGAATTCTGACAATTATCACCGGTACAATTAGTACATATAACGGAGCATTTTAACCCAGCTTTTCTGCATCCACAGGCTTTTTGACATCCTCTTTTGCATTTGCAAGGAATAAGTTTTAATAAGGATTGCAGTGTTGGGGGTTCAAGTGTCTCAACAGGAATTAACCCATTCTTATTTCTACTCCACCCCCACTGCTCCGGATTTTTTTCATTCCCACACCACTTCTGAATCTGGTGATAGGTTCGAAACGAATGTTGTCTTGCAGCAGCTTCTGTTGGAGGTAGGGAAGCAATGTTGAATTTACTTTTATATGCTGATTTTACAAAGCGTTTATATCTATAGTTGTTTAAAATCATATTTTTCTTGTTTTTTTTTACTTTTCACTTTACTGTAATCGTATAAGTCAAGAATAAAGTGTTCCCCAGCCTCAGAAATAATCTGGATCAGCGTATTATACATATATACATATATATGCTTCAACCAGGAAAAGGAAAAATTTCACAGCAAATATATTCAACTGACAGTATCATAGATAAGACAGCCGCCGATCATATTTTATTCCTGCACGCCTTTAGTGACTGTGGTACAACAAGTGCCCTTTTCAATCAAGGAAAAATGAAGTTTATTAATGTACTACGAAAAAAATCCAAATTTAAGCGAGTTTTTCAAAGCATTCATAAATCCAAACGCAGCTCCAGAGATTATTTCTGAGGCTGGGGAACACTTCATTCTTGACTTATACCGTTACAGTGAAGTGAAAAGTAAAAAAAAAAAAAAAACAAGAAAAATATGACTTTAAGCGACTATAGATATAAATGCTTTGTAAAATCAGCATATAAAAGTAAATTCAACATTGCTTTCCTACCTCCAACAGAAACAGCTGCAAGACAACATTCGTTTCGAACCCATCCCCAGATTCAGAAGTGGTGTGGGAATGAAAAAAATCCGGAGCAGTGGGGGTGGAGTAGAAATAAGAATGGGTTAATTCCTGTTTAGACACTTGAACCCCCAGAACCGCAATCCTTATTAAAACTTATTTCTTGCAAATGCAAAAGAGGATGTCAAAAAGCCTGTGGATGCAGAAAAGCTGGGTTAAAATAATGCTCCGTTATATGTACTAATTGTACCGGTGATAATTGTCAGAATTCGCAAAGTTCATCACATGATAGTGATGAAGATGAAGAAACGAAGACGGTTCTAGAGCAAACGAATGATAAAATAGAAAAGGAAGAAGCTCACGATGAATTTGACGATCCCATCGCAGATGATGCCGGAGAAACTTTCGACGTCTCACTCACTACGGAAGACGTTGAACCAGAAACTCCTGATCCATCAGAAATATCCAAACGGAGAAGATTGCACTGAATTTCCAAATTATGTATTACATGTGAATTAGGATTACTAGGAAACAGCGTAAAAAACACAAAAACGCGCAGCTTACCTTGACTCAAGACTGTGGAATCGAGTTTTTCTGCGAAAACGCGTTTTAAGTAACTCTTAACTACGCTCGTACGCCGAAACTATTGATTTTACAAAAAAGTTTCTATGACATAAAATGTAGGAAATTTTCTCTAGTTTATTTTGTATATTGATGTTTTTGTCGTAGAATAAGTCAGAAAGGAGTTGTAGTCAGGTTCCGGATTAATGAGAAATGCATGTCGTTTGAATTAAGGAAAATACGGACTTAAATTTAATTATTAATAGAGCCAACGCACATCAACAAATTATAGTATACTCTCGATGATTCGCGAGTGGATTAACTGGGACGGATTATCCGAAAGGATTTCGGGGAAAAAAATGATTTTTAGTGAAATTAAATTTGTTGCTTTTGCTTAATATTTCTTACAGAAGAGTGTTGTGTACTTCGTCGAATAAATTGCTTTACCTGGACGTTATCATAAGTAGGGATGGACCGGATAGTGATTTTGCCGGATACCGGATATCCTGTGGCTTATCACACGCCGGATACCGGATATCCGGCATTACAATTACATTGCATGTTCGCTTATTTTTTTGTAATGCAGTTTCAAAACAATAAATCAAAGTTGTTTCTCGCATAATTTCTTTAAGAACATGTTAAATACATTTAAATTAATTTTTAAAGCCTCTATTTTATTTGTACAGGAGTAGCGCTACATATGAAATGAAACACTAGCATATTGTGATTTCTTTCTAAATTATGTATTTTTATCAAAATAGACGAAACTTTAAAAGATTGAATTAAATATTTCTGTATATACTCAAAGTTTAAACTTTTAATTATTCTTAGTTTAAATTTAAAAGCTTTTCTGTTTCAATATCATTTCAATAGGTTTCTACGTAAATGATACAGTTATTAAATATTTCACCAATATTAAAAAAAAAAGAAACAAACAAAGAAAGAAAAAAGGAAAAAAAACTAAGCTCAGATAAACGTTTTTTTTTTTTTCAAATTGATACATATTTTATTAGAATTTTATGAATTTAAACTTCATTACAAGTAACACATTTTCTTATTTCTAATTTTGCAATAATATAAAGCAAAATTTTGCTTTGAAATTCTTTTTTTAAAGAATAATATGCATGTAATTTTTCTAACATGCAAGTTAAAGAAGAAAATATTAAAACAGGACCAGTGTGTTAAATAATAATAATAATAATAAAGTTATACTCAAATAATCAGTTAAAAAATTTATAAAACTCCAAAAAACAAAGGAACATGTTTTCTGAAGATTCAAATCAGCAGTTTAAATATACTTTTAAGAGGTATGCTAAAGTTGTTCACTTTTTAAAAAACAAATGAGTAAACTTTACTTAAATAATCAACTTGAAATTTTACTTTAGTTCCAAAAAATTAAGATACACATTCTTAAAAGTGGCAAATTATCATTTTAAATACATTAAGGGTCATGCTAAACATATTCACTTTTTTAAAAACAAATTAATAAACTAATTCTTAAACGATCACCTCGAAATTCAACTTCATTTTGAAAAAATAAAGATACATTCCGAGATGCAAATGTTATATTTATGGGTTATTCCAGCCAAAATGGTACAAATCATGTCTGAAATTGTCGAGTTAAGTTTATCAAATGAAGTAATTTTCGCCAACTAATCATTGTTTTAAAAATTATTCTCTGTTTATTTGTGCATAATAAAGTGTAAATGGCTTGTATATATGAGTCATTCATTAAGGGTTTTGAATAGTTCGACCACTTTGTGTAACAGAGGAGACAAATGAGGTTTGAAAAATATATTTCTAATCGTAAAGAAAAGTTAATTACAGAACAAGTATAAAATGAACTAAGCATCCTAAAACTAATTCTGTCTGCAATTTCAAGAAAAAATATTTTTTGCACTATTAATGCGACTGTAACAGAGTGGACAACATCCCACAGTGCAAATTAACTATCATCAGCAAAGAATTTTAGGCTTATCTTAGTTACTGATTATATAATTCAATGTATCAAAGTAATCAAAGCAGATACATTACTTGTACTTATTAAAAAAAATATCACATTGAATGCGATTACTTATTTTATTTCTGAAAGGCTTGTAACAGAGTAGACAGTTTGAAACATAAAAAAAAATCTAGAAACAAAGATAAATAGGTGTTTTTCCAAGATTTTTACTTTCTTTTATATCTAATATATAGAAGAAAGTATTGGTTTCGTCAAAATTTTCGAATGTCGAATTTTGACGGATTTGCACGTTTTGAGGTGCGCTGAGTCCATTTCGACCATTTTTGGAAAATGTCTCTCTGTGTGTCTGTCTGTCTGTGTGTGTGTGTGTCTGTCTGTGTGTGTGTCTGTCTGTGTGTGTGTGAGTCTGTATGTGTGTGACCAGTTTTTGTGGCCGGCTAGAGCAAAAACTACCAAATGAAATCGAACAAAAATGTTTGCACATATGTACCACCATGTGAACTGGTGCACCTGACTTTGTTTAGCGAATTCCTCCAAGGGGGGGTGGAGCAATCGCACGTGTTCTGCGCGGGGGTGATTGCTATATCTCAGGAAGTAACCGGCGGAATCAAACGAAAATTGGTCCATAGGTAGACCCTATTGAGTACAGGTGCTGATTCAATTTGTGTGTCAATATCTCAAAGGGGGTGGAGCAATCAAAAGTGCTTATTTTGTCATTGCACCTACTGTATCTCGGGAAATATTGCTGCGATTTGAATGAAATTTGGAATAACACTAACCCAATATGGAAGCAAGCATCGATTAAATTTTGGCGCCAATCGCCCCAGGGGGAGGGTGGGGTGATTTTTGCGCTTAGTCAACAATGCGAAAAATTAATTCATTAAAAAATCGCTTTCACGCTATTTAATTATCAAAACAGCTGAAAACTTTCAATGATTTGAAATTTTTAACTGTTGCCAATTTCTTTTTACTAACAAATAAAATGTTTGCAATTAATCTAAACAAGGCTTTTGCAATGATTTCCAATTTCGCTCATTGATTCTGCATTTGCAGGGTTATTACGATAATTGGGAAATTGTAGCTGTCTCCAATTACTCGGGCGAGTACGTATTTTATTTTGTAACCGGAATTCATAAGATAGATATAGAAGAAAGTTTCGTGACGGCCACGACAGCTAGTTTTGTTTACATACATAAAAATCAGCAGAAAGGGTGTCAGAAGCATTTTTTGTGCTGTGCATTGCAAATGATTTTGTTGTTGCGTTTCAGCTTAATCTTAAAATTGCATTTTAAGTCCTAGCAATTTGAAGCTGGGGCAGATCATTTTTTCCTTCTTTTGCCAAAGAATTTTTTTTTTTTTTTTTGGGGGGGGGGGGTCCTTTATAAATGGCTTATGCCTAAATAAGTAATACTTGGTTACACACAATTAGATGGAGAACAAATAAAAAAAATATAATTAATTGGTGGTAAACATTAAAATTAATTCCCAAAATTCTGAAGTATCGGGACTGATTTGTACCATTTTCGCTAAAATGACCGATATATTATCATTATTATTTAAAATTATTCTAAACATGTTCACTTTAAAAAATAAATTAATAAACTTATATCTAAATAATTAACTTAAAGTTTTACTTAAATTCTAAAAGACAAAATACACTTTCTAATGATGCAAATTAACATCTTAAATACAGTTAAGTCTCAATAGCTCATATAGTCCCAAGGGACCGGCTAAAAACTTAGAGTTATTGATAGTTCGAGTTACAAGCAGTTCCTACCGTCTTTTCAAGAATTTGGGACCAAATGAAAACTTTGAAATGAAGGTATATTTGAGTTCATAAAGCTTTGAGTTATCGAAACTCGATTGAATGTTATTGAGGGTCATGCTCAACATGTTCTCGAGGAGTTACGGAGCGGCGTGACAGACGTGAAAAGATTCTAATAGCAGAGAAATATCTTTTCTGAAAGGAAGGTATTACAAAAAGAAAGAACGAAACAAAGTGCAAAATTCAAAATTTCTTTACACACATTTAAACTCTTTCAAAAAAAAAAAAAAAGCATGGTTTTAAGTTGCGACGATTCATGGGGACAGATGTTTTCATTATCTAAAAGAAAACTTTCGTCAATGTTAGATAGGTTATTTAGTGTATGTTATTTTCAATTATAATAAAGCAATAATAGTGGCAAAGTAAAAAATATCTAATTACAACATCATTGGGTGTTAATAGATCGCAATTTTTGTTAGAAGCACAAAAACTAAAAATAAAAGAATTCAATAAATAAAATAATTTGAGAATTTATATTAAAAGCTACTGCGATTAATTTTTATGAACTAACGATATGATCGTAAGTTTTTTTCAAACTTTTGTCGCACATTAATCCTTGAAGGTTTGTAGCCTTTTCTTTCTAAATATTTTAACTAAAATATTTTTGAAAAGCTGAAGACAATCATATTTTATCTGGCAATTGTGAAAAATCAAATATACAGAATGCTTCCATGTCCAGTACACAGTCGGAGGAATAACACAATTTTTGTTTTAGAAGCAAAAATTGGTAAAAAGGAAAGATGAAAAGTAATTACATCATCTAAAAGGTTTATCAAACAATGAAATTTTTAACTAAGATTTTTATAAAAAAGAAAATATTTAATTAGGTCTTCACATCATACCGGATAACCCTCACATCAATTCCGGATATTAACCACATCAATACCAGATACTTAGCCGGATATCCTGCAAAAGTCTCCCGGATATCCGTATCCGGGGCGGTCAGCCGGATCGGATATCCGGAAGTACCGGATATTTAAAATATCAGCCAGATAGACCGGATACCGGATAGTTACCGGATATCCGATCCATCCCTAATCATAAGTACTATTCCTTTGTAGATTTCATATTCTTCAGAACTTGAAATAGAAAATATATTTTATACTGTAACTATCTTCACTGTTTATATCACGTATTATGTACAATACAATTATTTTCAAGCAAAAGACAGTTTTTATTTTCTTAACCCCTTACTTTAAGAGTTTTTTGGTTTTCCGTGCTACCCGTGCCTCTCAATTCTGCGGATAATTGGAAGTGTACTGTACTGTACACAGTAAAAATTGCATTTTGAATTCAAGAAAACGACGTGTAAAAGTGCAGAAGGAAAAATTACAACAGAGCCAATATTTAGAAAAGTGCCAATTTGAAGTTGGAGTTTTCTGAAAAAAAAATTTTTTTGCAGAATAAAACTAATACTGGATTTTAAGTCTAAATTGGGTCTAAATGCAAGAAAATAAAAGGGGGGAGGTCAAGGAAGTTATTTACCCCCTCCTTAGATTACTCACTTTTAAGCCGTTACAGATCTGATGTTAATATGAGCTACATATTTGAGTTTATGCTTTCAGTCTTCGTTGACATCTCTAAATATGCTATCATTTCCTTGCATTTTTAACATAGAACTAAGATAATTATATTAAAATACATATATTAGGCTAAAAAATCAAATTTCATTATAAAAAAGCATTTCTTGGAAATAAAAATGAGCGATAAGATTTTTAGATAAAACAAATTATGAGATTACCAAATCCAAGCTAATAAAACATTTGTTTTGTTTTGAAACAACACTTCAACTTTTTCAACACACAACTCTGCTGTTTGCTTTTCTTTAATTAGTTGCAGGAAATTTAATTTCTTGATCAGAAATTCAAATTTAGCATGCTAGTTATTATCTAGTTATTTAGCGAAGTTATGAGAAATTGAAGCACCAAAAAAAAATAAATAAATAAAATAATAATAATTAATTAACGTAATTTCTGCAGTGTCAATTTTTCTTATTTTACTAACTTCTATTGTTAGGTCATACAAACCACAAATGAAGCAATTGTACTAAAACTCATTGCTTTTCATTTTTAAGAACAAAAATATTCAATATATATGGCTAAAACCTGTGATTTTTGCTTTTTATAATTCTGAAACGTGTGAGTTAGTTCTGTAACATATTCGCTGTTTTTCAATGTTACCGCTCTGACTGTTACCGATCTGACAAACTGACAAAGTTTTTTTTTTATTTCTGAGTCGATCGCACTAAACCAAAATCAAACACGTGGTTTTTTCACTTGTAATAAAGGACTATACTTATATATAAAATAATTTTTAAAATAATAAAAACTGCGCATTTTAGAGCGTGTTACCGATCTGATGACTCAAATGACACACATTTTATAAAATCACTTTAAAAAATCTTACCCACAATTTTAGATGCATAGATGCAAATTTTTAGTTACGATTCGATAAAACATCCTACCAGGTACTCAGTATCACGTGGTATAGGTGCAGGAAATGATTTTGGGAGCCTAAACATAGATCAGAAGTTATTGTTACCACTCTGACGGCGGAACTTGGGACACGCTTATTTCGCATCGGCTAGCAAATCAGAAATCGATTAAAACAAAAATGAAGTAAAATATTAACAAAGGGGTAAAAATAGAATCGTTTTTTGTGCAAGTGCGTTTTTTTGGGAAGTTAGAAAGTGTACATGACCTGTTTGCATGCTAAACTTTGCTACTGGGGACACGTTACCGATCTGATTTTTGATGTATAAAAGCAATATTTTCTGAAGAAAAAAATTTTTTTTTCTGATGTTATTAGATGAAATGAAAGCCGAACCTTATCTTCTTTCTGGGGAGAATTATTTTTTTAACTAGTTATTGAAATACTAGTGAAAATTCACTTGGGACTCAAATTGGCCACTTTTCTAAATATTAGCTCAACAATACATTGCAAAAATTCAAGATACGACCCACAAAAATACATTATTTTGCTTTTGCTATCTCGTCTTTTAGTCACAAAGTATATGCATATATAAAAATGACTGTCCGGATTAAGCGAAGACCGATTTAAAACATTTTTAAAGATTCGGATTAGTGAGAGTTTACTTTACTTTCCTTTTCCACATTAAACCTTTTACAGGGGTCAATCCATGTCAAATCACCCAGGAAAACTGGATTGTGTTACCCCTGTCCTCGGATTTTGATAAAATTTGGTGCATTTAATATTTTTATGGTGGTTAGTAACCATATGAATTCGTTTGCCCATATGTGATCTGGTTTTTGTTTTACAGGCCGTCAAACTTTTCAAAAAATTGCATTTTCTGTCAACCGCTAAGCCTAATCTGCATGTATACGTATCTCTTCAGTAAATTGTGACGGGTGCAGAAATATTTCAATATCTCAAAAAATTCTCAAATTGAAATTTATATAATGTAACTTTGTTTGAATAAAATTTGAATAAACTACGACAAGCATTTTTTTTTCTTGTGCAAAACATGAGTTTACTTAAGTGGCACTTCACGAAAAGGCGGAGGTCCTATTCAATAATGGAAGCATTCGAAATAAGCCTGAAGGTGTGTTCAGTCATTGCAAAGAATAAAATTAGCGGGTTTTTTTTTTCGTTTTCTCGTTGCTATTGCACAATATACACATTTCAGTACCAAAACTTTTGAAAAAAAGTTCTAGTCATTTTCCTAACCTAAATTTCACTGAAAAGCAAACATACCTTTATTTTTAAGTGTATTTACAGCCTTATTATGCTACTAAAAATCATCTTAATCCCTTATTTAGCAGAAAGAAAAGTGAGAAATAATTTATGACTCCCAAATTCAGTTGTTAAGTTCAGCAAAATATCAGTTGTAGAATAAAGATGTGTCACTTTTTTCTTGAATCATCAACAACGATACTATAAGAAGTGCACAGTTTTTAGAATCTAGCATCCTCATGTGTTTTTAAAATTCTTAAGTTAACATTAAAGGTGTTAACGTCAAAGGCTTTTGTTGAACAAATGTCACATTAAGGCTTTTGATCAATTATTTTAATAAGTTACCAGCAGAGCTAAAAAATGCTACAATGAATTAAAGAATATTTTTTAGAGATCATGATTTATTTTACCTGAAACTAATCGAGTAATTTTTATTCATACAGTATCATTTGTATATTTTCACTTGATGATAGTTTCAATGTTACTTAGATAGTTTAGAAGACAAAACTTTTAAATGGCTCTGAAAGTGCTTGAACAGTGCAGTATAGACGAATTTATTGGTAACAAATATCATTGAAAGAGCTACACACGTATCCATTCTAATCAATATTAAATCATTACCTGAACTCTACAAAAGGATGTTGTTAGCTATCATAAAGCTTTTAACTTAAATGAATTTTAACATTCATTACCAAACAAGTTACATTGATCCTTTCAAAAGTTAGAAGAAG
Source organism: Uloborus plumipes (assembly GCA_038373865.1). Lineage (NCBI taxonomy): Eukaryota > Metazoa > Arthropoda > Arachnida > Araneae > Uloboridae > Uloborus > Uloborus plumipes. The sequence continues at coordinate 23,378 of JAXGGA010001600.1, read as the reverse complement.
AAAATAAAAATAATAAAAAAAACGTAATGAACTTTTACATCAGATTTACCGTAGAAATTGAATAGTATTCGAGTAGGAAAAAAACGCTTTATGGGGTCAAATATGCAACTCCTGATGTAGAGAAAAACTTCAACATTTTCTGAAAGTTGCAAAATAAATATGAAGTTTACAGCATGCAATCAGGAAGATGTTTATGAATTTGAAGCATCTACTTCCGAAAAAAAAAGTTTCAAGAGATTAATTCATGTTTAACAGCTAAGTAGAATCTTCGTTGAAGTTTCATTGCATACAATCACACACCACGCCGTTATATATACAAAAAGAATTTTCGAATACACTTTTTTCTAATTTAAGAGTCTAATTTAACAGTATTGTAGATGAAGTAATTTCATCCCAGATGAAATATGGAGATGATAAATAGTAATAGAATATAATTAAAAAGCTAGAGCCCCGGACAGACATAATTCAATAAAAATAAACTAAAAATTTCAGCATCCAGTGAAGAGCAAACGCAGCTTTCGACACTTGCTATTGGAGTTTTAAAGAAAAAATGGAATTTTTTCAAGTAAGTGACTATGCTGGACTTGAAGCAAGACTATCTTTTACCTAAGAAAGGACTATTATCTTCCTACAACCATTTTTTTGGTAAGATGTTAGATGAAATAACTACGTCAAACGCTCAGTAACATAAGATTATGGAAGATGTTACTATTTTCTTCAAAAGGAGATTGAATATGTACAAAATAAGTATTCCGAATATTTCATGATAGCATGACTTCAACAAGTACTGTCCGACGTAAAAAAGCTGCGACAATCACTGTTTAACTGTTTTATCTTTAAAAAAGGGTCAACTTGGTTAAGAAGATGCACCATGGTCGTATTTCTGCTTAGTTCGATATTATTTTATTTTCAAAGATCCGATAAGGAAAGGGAATAAATTAAAAAAAATATCAGCGCAAACCAACCTTCCTGATAAGCGAATCTAATGAAAAACAAACAAACCAAAATAGAAAACACAATCACATTTTTTATCCCTCTTATCACTATCACCCATATTTAAATAAAATAAGAAGAGACCTGATGCATGCGCAAATGCAAGGAAGGTCGAGCGTTAAAATCTCAAACAGTATATTCCTTAAATTTGCCGAAAACCGGATCACACAAACACTTCAAAGACAAACAATTCGATAATATCAGGAAACTCATATTTTTGATTATTATTTTTTCTTCAAAGATTGCGCTATCTTATCTCTTCTTCGCACATTCAATACAATTATAAATCATTAAAACTAAATATAATACATTTTATGCTGCAAAAGCATGAACAATGCTTACTTTACACATAAAATATTGAAAATTAAGTTAGGAAAAAGACTAGAACTTTTTTCAAAAATGTTTGTACTGAAATGTGTATATTGTGCAATAGCAACAAGAAAACGAAAAAAAAAGCCACTAATTTTATTCTTTGCAATGATAGAACACACCTTTAGGTTTATTTAGAATGCTTCTGTTATTGAATATGACCTCCGCTTCTTCATGAAAAAGCCACTAAAGTAAATTCATGTTTTGCACATCGTTATTCTACAACTGATATTTTGCTGAACTTAACAACTGAATTTGGGAGTCATAAATTATTTCTCACTTTCCTTTCTGCTAAATAAGGGATTAAGATGATTTTTAAGTAGCATGATAAGGCTGTAAATACACTTAAAAAAAGGTATGTTTGCTTTACAGTGAAATTTAGGTTAGGAAAATGACTAGAACTTTTTTTCAAAAATTTTGGTACTGAAATGTGTATATTGTGCAATAGCAACGAGAAAACGAAAAAAAAAAACAACTAATTTTATTCTTTGCAATGATATAACACACCTTCAGGCTCATTTCGAATGCTTCTATTATTGAATAGGACCTCCGCCTTTTCGTGAAATGCCACTTAAGTAAACTCATGTTTTGCACAAGAAAAAAAAATGCTTATCGTAGTTTATTCAAAATTTTATTCAAACAAAATTACATTATATAAATTTCAAGCATTTTTTTATTAAATTCTCATACTTTCAGCAACATAACTGAGAATTTTTAGAGATATTGAAAGATTTCTGCACCCGTCACAATTTACTGAAGAGATACGTATACATGAAGATTATGCTTAGCGGTTGACAGAAAATGCAATTTTTGAAAAGTTTGACGGCCTGTAAAACAAAAACCAGATCACATATGGGAAAAAGAATTCATATGGTTACTTACCACCATAAAAATATTAAATACACTAAATTGTATCAAAATCCGAGGACATGGGTTACATGGCCGGGTGAACTGACGTGGAATGACCCACAGGTTAGATAAGAGAATCTAATTTAAAAAAAAATCAAATTGAAGCGAAATATTACTGTAAACCTAAACCGTGAAAGTTATCAAATGTTTAAGTCGGTTTTTGAAGATTTAAGTAAAGACCTTAGAGCAGCTCCATTTTATGAAAGCTTTAGAATCAAAAACAAATAAATAAATAAATAAAAATCACTTAAAAAAATATATTATTGTCATAAAAAATGCCTCTATGAAATTTATTACATATTTTTATAAAATATTTGTTTAAACATGTTACCAATGTTTAGTTGATTGTTACGTATTGGAGCTGTCCCGTTCTTGCTTCTGACACCATTCTTGCTTCTTCTTATGTAAAATAATCCCCTGAGTTATAATAGGATCACTGTTTCTCTCCCTCGTTACTCCAACTTTTTGGAAATAGTGTCCCTTATTGTTTCAGTTTTCGACAGTTTCTTAGCCATTATTATTATTATTTGGAAGGGAAGGGAGCATTATATTAACCGTTGTTATTCTTCTGAGGGTCTTGAAAGATGATAAATTCATAAGCATGAACGCTTGTAGCAATTTGGAAGACCCATGGATGCATCCTCCCCTAAAATATTTAAAAAATTATCAGAAACGATCTTTTCCCCCAAGGATATGTTTTAGAATTTTTTTCCCTTATATTTTGGGGTAAAACCAAACTATCGGACTCACCCCTATGTGCCCCAGGTCTAGAAAAATGTTCACTTTTTAAACAAAATTATATATATACATTGAAAAAAAAAAAAAAAACTTGGAAACACCACATGCTGCATAAGAGTCGCACCGTAGATCTTCAGTAAAACGAAAACTTTCCGTATTATTTATATTTATTCAAGTTACATTCAGATGTAAGTAAGATTAAAAATAAAATCGATTATGAAAAAAAAATGTAATATAGCGTTAATGTATACATTTGAGGTGCGCCATCCATTGTTTATTATTATGCCAAGTTGCCAAGTGATGTAGCTTTAATATCAAAAGCAACGTTAATGTGAACGTTGACATAAATATCAAAAGCATATATTCTTTTAATCTAATGCTAGTGTTTTAGTGTTAAGTCTGGAGTAGTTTTCGAATTTTCCAAGGAGATTAAAATTTTCAGAAGAAATTTCCTTCCTGCATTAACCTTTTAACTGTCATGGCCGAGATAGTCTCGGGCACAGCTGGTTTTCGAAAATGTCACGCCCGAGTATTACTCAGGGTATTTTTTTTTTTTTTTTGAGTGCATCGTATTGTTATACCCGAACATATATCGGGAGACGTTTATTTCGGCTTCATCTCTTTGTCAAACCCAACTGTTTCTCGGGTTTGTGCTTGGAAAAGTGTTAAAAATCAAAATAACTTGACAGCCTAGAGGTGCGCCTAGAGGTGTCACGGGAGGTGGCTGTGACCTCCCAAAACTTACTATCTTCGGCAAATCTCCTATGATGATTCGGCAAATTTGGAAATTTTGAGACATAATTGCAATTTTTAAATACTCACATGTCCCTTTTTATTAGATGCACGAATTTGTGCATACCTGTATTTTATCGTTTGGCAGAATTTGGAGTTTTATTCGGCAAATCGAGAATTTCCACTCTTTAAAAAATTTTAATTCGGGGCGCCCTTGCGCGTCCCAGGTTCATACCTCAATGTTGTCCAGTGTAAGACTTTCGAGAGAAATTAAACCGTGGTTCAATTCACTTGTATCTCATTTTACCTGTGCAATAACTTTCTTGAATGGGCGACGAAAAATTTTTTTGGCGATATTCTAAAACCCTTTCTAGAAACCGTCCGAGAGACCGCTAGCGCAATTAAGTTACGTTGGCGACGGAATTCCCTGGAAGAGATCGGCGCGATAAAACAGCCCGATGGCATTCGGAAATCCATCGCTTACGTTGATTCAGACTGCAGTTGCGCCATCTCTACACATCATTCGCTCGAGTATCATGGTCAACCCTGTCCGTCCAGTGGCCCCACCCAGGAATTAACTGATTGGGCACTGAAATTTCACTCAAAACGAAAGCTGCCAATGACTGGGGTTATAGAGCCGCAATGGATGGTATACAGTAAAAACAGCACGTGCTCTTTGAAATATGAGTTTTTTTTTTTTTTGAAATAATGAGGAATCAATTCGAGAAGAAATAATTTTATAATCCCTAACTGACCACTTACTCAGCTCTCCCAGAAATGTTTTTGTTCATGAGGGGACAAAAATTGAACGATTAACTCTTATTTAGAAATAACACGTGTCTGTTATTAAAAAAAAAAAATGTTTTTCAATTTTTTTTTTTTTTTCACGTTTTGTTTTTGTCTCCTGTAATAGATCTTTTATCGAAGTTATTATTTTTAGCCTGAATAAAAATATATTTACTTATTTAATTATTACTTTTAACATGAGAATTATCATAGCTAACGAAGTTTTGTCTCTTCATTTTAGTGAAACAATAGTTGTTCACTTATGAAATCACAGAACCATTTGAAGCTTAGGTATTCAGAGAGCTTGATTTCTAAAAAAGAAATGCAGGAGCCCTGTAGTTTTCATTACCTGAATTTGATCTAAAATATAAGCATTTACGTGAAATTAAAAAGTACACGAACTGAGCTCATGTGAGCTCCTATGCAAAATTAAGCCCTGATTTTTCATTAAACATCATTAATAAATTTAAAGTTTTTTTTTTTTTTTGAAGATTAAGAAATGAATTTGCTCCATATTTGAATCTTTTTTTTTTTTTTCTTGTTTCTCAAACCTGAGAGAAGCATTATTTCTCCGAATCACTAGGGTAGGTACAATTTACATTCTTGAGGGGGGAGAGTCATAACATTCCTTACATACAGATAAAATAGCATGATAGGATAAGCTGCCTCGTATTACAACTTTGGAGATTCTAATCGATCAAATTTTAAAAAAATCAAGATTTATAAGTTTTTTTTTAATTAATAAATTAACTTAAGAAATATAGACACACAGGAGTCAGGGGTGCCCACAGGGGGGGGAGGATTATGGCGCAAGTTGCGCCATCAAAATGGGGGGGGGATTTTTTAGAACTGATTTATTTATTTAAATTATTTACTGATTTTTTTAATAAAAATTATTCATTAATTAATATTTTTAATTTAAAGTAGTTCTTTAATTTCTTAATGATAATTATTTATTTATTTATTTATTTTGTGTGTGCGAGTGTGCTTGGAATGTCTGGAAGAGGAACAAAGCGATTCTGTTCTACGCATAATTAGTACTGTTAGAAAATTAATAATAAATAAAAAAAATAATAAATAATAAATTTTCTGTAAATATGACAAAAATGTATTTAAAAATTATTTTCGAAAAAGTTACAAAATTCCAATTTAGGAATATATACGCCTAAATTGAACTATGCGTTTCCTAAATTGGATCATAAGAGGAATGGATAGAATAACTTACATCTGAAATATAGTCTTCTTACAGGATTTCCAACAGAATATTTTTTGCTTCGGCCTCACTTTGGCGCAGAGTTGATGAAGCCACTGGTGGCATTTCATACATTTATTTAATCAAGCTTTGAACTTCATCTCTCTGACAAATGTTGCAATACCAATTGAATCGTTTACTTCAGAAACCACCTAAGTGACAAAATGTCAAAAAATGAGTTTTTGGTGGTACTGTACACATTTTAAAGGTAAATACATCTTTTAGTGCAGAAATAACCTAAATTTCATATCAGCAATGCCTTAAATTTTGAATTGGGAACCTTGAAAATAATCCTTTGATTTCAGAAAGAACCCGAGCGCCGTCACATAGGTTCTTTCTGCGGTAAATTTCACTCGTCACGATTGGCGGCATTTATCAGTTGTGTGTTTTTTACTAAACCTCTGCGACTCAGATGAGATCGGTTTGAAACAATAACTGACAGCTACCCTGGTACGTGGCCATTCATTTTCCCCATGCGACAGAGATTTTGGAAGCAAAAAGCGTCTCTTGAGAAAGATGGTCAGGATTTGTACTTCTGATGAATACGCAGAGCTCATTCTAAAAGCTAGTAAGTCTGGCAGATTTACTGCATACCACCTTATATCAGACGACGTTCTCAGTTTAAAAAAAGGGTTTCTTAAATCATATAAAAAAATGCTAAATTCGGATGAAACATCGGACAGGAAAGTACGAGAAGAAAATAAATATCCATTCAAAGTGTCCAAGTACAATCAGTTTCTCTACAACAAGGGATGATCCGGGAAATTTGGATATGAAGCCTTCTATGACAATATCATCCATTGAGCAACAACTGACAAGAAGTTGCAAGAAGACTTGCCAGAAGCTGAATAAGTGAATAATGACAGATCTTTGTATATAGACATACTGTAGCGTGTAACTGGGGCCGTGGTAGCAAGATCGGGTAAGGCGTCGGACTCGTGACCGAAGGGAACCGGGTTCGATCCCAGCCGATCAAAAATCCACCGTCTTGATTAATGGTGGCTGGAGGACGTTAAAAATGTCGTGGTCACGAAGTTCTCCAAGTGAAACGATACCTCTGGGGGTGCTGGGCCAAGGAGCTCTTCCCTTGGTTTGGTTCAAAAATAAGAACAGAACGCTCTTCAGGGTCCTATCCCGGTTAAACCACGAGTTGCGGTAGGTACGGGGAACCTTAGAGTGTGTGATGTAGCGTGTAATCTACTTGTATTTTTCGATTTTGGCATAGTAAAAACTCTTTTTATACTTAAATGTGTCAGGAACTTAACTTTGATACCAGAACAGGTAAAAATTAATGGTTTGACTTAATTTCAATTACATTTTTTCAAAAATTACTTTGGATACACTCATTTATTGCAGAAACCACCTAAGTGCAATTTTTTCAAAAATTTATAACTTAAAAATTTAAAGGAAAAAAAATAAATAAAAGATAGATTATCCCAATAGCATGTTTTTGATTTGGTAAAAAACTACTTGAATTTGACCAAACCTATACTTAAGCTCAGGGACGTCATTTCAAGTTTTTCCAGTGGGGGGCAAAGGGTCCAAACGCAATGCAATTTCATCGGAAAACATTAAAAACCACGCCCACTTACACTGTTAAAAAAAATTCCTGAAAATAACAAAAAAATATACGGCAGCTGAGTTGCCGGAGTGTTTCCGTTTCGTTAATTATATTTCCGTGATTTTACGGAAAAATGACGAACGGAGCGTTCGTCATTTTTCCGTTAGGCATTTTTTCGTTTCGTAATTCTCCGTTCTTCATTTTTTCGGTTCTTATTATCCCCGCTTATACGTTATAGGCTTATACCTATACGCTTTGACTTATATGTATACATGCAAGATGGAAAATTATTTAAATTTTGCAAATTAACAAGCGCTTTTATAGCAGCTTAATATCAATAGCAAATTATCTATGGAAGTTCAATAAATTAGTCCTTTAAGTGTCGCAAAATGCGTAGATTGTGTAGAACAACAAATGCACAAATTGAAATTTTAATAAACATTTGAAAATTTGCGAAACAATATAATCATATAAAAAGAACAAACATGGGTAATGTGCTGCCTTATCTTTTTCGTTTGTTCTTTTTATATGTTTATATTGTTTCGTAAATTTTCAAATGTTTCTTTAAAGTTTCTTAAAATTTCAATTTGTTCATTTGTTGTTTTTTCCAATCTACACATTTTGCGCCACTTAAAGGACTAATTTATTAAACTTTCATATATTATTTGCTATTAATATTAAGCTGCTATAAAAGCGCTTGTTTATTTTGCAAAATTTCAATAATTTTCCATCTTGCATATATAAGTATAAGCGTATAGGTATAAGCCTATAACGTAAAAATGTGGGTGATTAAAATATGGGAAAATGAGAAACAGAAAAATAGAGCAATTAAAAAAGGAGCGTAAACTAGCTCACCGGAAAATTATATAAATATAAGACAAAATGATGAGCAAAAATGTAAACTTAAAACTCTTACGAATTTTGTTTTTTAGAAAAAGTTTGAAAATATCCGCTCATATACTTCAAACTTTTAAACATCTTGCCTTTAAAAAAAAAAAAAAAAAAATACTAAAGCAATACAAGAATTGGCTTTTTTTTTTCATTAAAAATTTTAGTTCATTAAAATAACATTATTTTTTTGAAAAGATTACATCAATCTCGCATAAAATACTCAAATATTTTGAAGATGGAATGATCAATGCATAGTATTTCTGAGCGCATAACTTCAAAAAATTAAAAAGTATTAACAAGGTGCATTCTTTTAAAAATATTTTCTCTTATGTTTGAATAAAAATTAAGTTCTTCCGAAAGTTCTTTTTTTCCTTTCTGAATCTGAAACATTCGTGGTTCCTTAAAAAAAAAAAAATCCTGTATTGTTACTGATTTCCTCTATTTTCATATACACTGCTCGACATTGAAAATGCAACACCAAGAAGGAGTGGTCAGAAATTCATGCAAATTTTACCGTAGACGTACGTCACTAAGTTATGCAAATAATATGAAAGGCGCAGCTCTCCGACGCACGTGAAGTAAAATATAGGAGAATGAAGTAGAAAAGTGGGCTATGTTCATGTTGGTTTTTCTGCCAGACTAATTATCGGAGAAATTTGGTTTTTGTCTCGAAGGATACGTGTGATAGGAGGAAATGCCACGCCGTCCTCAACGAAGACACTTCCAGCATATAGACGACTTTACAAGGGGTATGGTGATCGGACTGAGAAGGGGCAAATTGCAGCTGATACCCACATGGATGCAAGCACTGTGCATCGGCTGTGTCGGAGATAGTTGGAAAGAGGAAATGTAGCCACATTGAGGGGTGCAGGTGCAGCCAGAGTGACGTCAGACCGCTTCGATCGACGGATTCACCGACAAGCTGTGGCGGACCCGCAAGTCACTTGTACGTCGATTCTGCAGCACGTGCAAGGTACCCTGGATGTTCCAGTGTCGACCAGAACCATTCCCCGTCGACTGGTTGCACGTGGCCTGCAATCACGGCGCCCGCTAAGAAGACTGCCATTGACCTCACAGCACAGACTACAACGTTTGGAATGGTGCCGGACCAGAGCGACGTGGATGGCAGAATGGCAAACCGTAGTGTTCTCAGATGAATCCCGCTTCTGTTTGTCCAGTGATAGTCATCGCATACGTGTGTGGCGTCGACGTGGAGAAAGATCGAATCCGGCAGTAACTGTGGAACCCCCCACAGCGCGACAACGTGGCATAATGGTTTGGGGCGCTATTGCATACAATTCCGTATCACCTCTAGTTCGTATTCGGGGCACTATGACGGCCCAACGATAGGTAGATAATGTACTGCGGCCGGTGGCAATCCCCTACCTTCAGGGTCTGCCAAATGCAATTTTTCAACAGGATAACGCCCGGCCTCACAGTGCTCGAATCAGCCAACATGCTCTACGAGGTGTACAGATGCTTTCCTGGCCACCATACTCTCCTGACTTGTCACCAATCGAACATGTGTGGGACGTGATTGGACGCCGTTTGCAGAACCTGTCACTGCCTCGTTCAGAGGACGAACTGTGGCTAATGGTTGAAAGGGAATGGAGTGCCATCCCTCAGGACACCATCCGTAGGCTTATTGACTCCATGCCTAGACGTGTTTCTTCGTGCATCGCTGTCCGCGGTGGTCCAACTTCTTACTGAGCCGACGCCGTCCTCGCTCTAAATTTTGCTTATTTATTTTGAAATAAATATCACTTATTGTTCCATGCTATCTCTGTCTTCTTACCAAATTTCATCAATTTCTGACCACTCCTTCTTGGTGTTGCATTTTCACTGTCGAGCAGTGTATATTTACGTTATGGTGTTCATAGTGATCAACACTTTCAGAAATGCACTCTCAAAATTAACGAATTTTCTTTGTTTTTGATGAAATCACTTCCAAGAATATACCCCGAGCGAACATTTCGTCATTTTTTTGGGGATGAATTTCGTCAAATGTAGCGAAATATTTCTTTATCCTAGTATCGTCAAATTGACAATCATTTTCGTAGTTTTGACAACATTAATTTCGTCACATTAACGAAGTAAAGTCATAAAGTAAAAAAGCTAAGTTTTGAAACTAAGCTTTTAAATCTTGATATAAAATTACAAAAATCATTTCACTAAATTTTACTAACCCTCAGCACCAGTAAGTTTATACATGCAACTACTAAAATGCACAATTGGTTTACACATGAAATAACTAACTGTTAAGTCTGGACTCAGATTAAAATAAAAATAGCAGTAACAAAAATAAAAATTCTTACCTCTTAAATAAAAATTTTCCAATTTTTGTTGACCAAAAAAGGCAACAATAGAGCGAGTAGATTTTAAAATATACTAACACGCCCTTTTGTTGCCCATTTTGATTCTATCCATTGCGATAAACGAAGTCTTCTTAAAAATGTTGAGCTAGGAAATGCTAATCACATGAAAAGATCCAAATTATTTTTCCAGTCAATTTGATTAACTACGCAGAATCCTGGAATAATTCTTCTTCGAATGCTATAACAATAGTCAACGCTCTTCGACGAAGCATTTTCAAATGGAAACAAAATGGCACACATAATAACGTCCTGAGGAACACGATTAAATAACATTCGACTGTGATGTTTTTTGTAAAGTAGCTATCCAAACGACGAGACACCAGATGTCCTCTTTTCCATGCTAATGCGAATAATACTAGTCGCTTTCACAGAAGCTTAAACATGCATATTAATTCTCGATGACTTCGCGTTTCTTTTGCTGTGCACTTTGATTCAGTTATGAATCATTAATGCTGCCGAAAACTCCGTCGTATCTGCGCACGCGCCAAGTCTCTTCAGACTCTCTAACTTCCTCGTTCGGTATTTCAACCACAAAACCGGGTAAATTCCGTTTTTTTTTTTCCAACTTGGTAATTCACGGAATATTTCCGTTTTTTTAAGGAAAAGTTATGTTTTGAAACGAAAACGGAAATTTCCTGTTAAAATCAGTAAAAATCTTCCTGAAAATTCAGGTTTTGTTTAAACAGTGTAGATCCCCATGGGGGGAATGTACCTGCATAAGGACATTACAATCATTAAAATAATTACAAAAGAAGAAAAAAAATATGCAGCTGTTCAAAAAAGTCCTTGCATACCTGGACTCGATCTCATTCCATTAGGAACTTCAACCTGACGCGCATAACCACTTAACCATCGGGTCGCTCATTAAAGTAAGGATTTACGATTGCAGATATTGCTTTAAATAACATGAAATGTTAGTTTTACGATCGCAACATTTTTTCTAGTGAACAAATATCGTTATATGAGTACATGGTACCTAAGTTACACCATTTCCTATCGATAAAAAAAATCGTCCAAATCGGTTCAGTAGATCAGATGTAATGTGCGAACAAAAAAAAAAAAAAAGTACTTTGAATTGATAACCTCCTCCTTTTTGAAGTCGGTTAAAAATGTTATGATAGAAAAACTAAAATTTCATGTTATTTAAAACAATATGTGCTATCATAAATCCTTACTTCAATGAGCGACCCGATGGTCAAGTGGTTAAACGCGTCAGGTTGAAGTTCCTGATGGAATGAGATCGAGTCCAGGTCTGCAAGGATTTTTTTGAACAGCTGCATCATTTTTAAACTATATTTTGATTAATTTAAGTGCATTTGCACTAAAAAGAATGAAATAAAATATTTTTGGAAAAAAAATAGAACCGACTTCAGTTGAAAATTGCTCTAAAAAGTAAAAAATAATTTTTTTCTTTGAACACCATCGAAACTACTTTTAAACATAAATTTTGAAGTCGGTGCAAAAACAATGTATAGAATCATACGCAACTACAATTCAACTATAAACATAAATTTTAATGGATACATTTCATTGATTACCACACATTCGTGTAATGGTACAAATATTCTGCTTTTAATTTTCAATGGTTTCTCTGAAAAATGTTGGCAAAATATGGTTAAATATCATTTTACCTATCGTTTTTACGCCGACTTCAAAACTTTTGTTTAAAAGTAGTTTCAATTGTGTTCAAAGAAAAAAATTATTTTTTACTTTTTAGAGCAATTTCCAAGTGAAGTCGGTTCTATTTTTTTTTCCAAAAATATTTTTAAGGTGATAGGTATGGGTCATTTTCACCATTATGCTTACATTTCAGAATTTTTAAGTAATTTCTTTAACTTGCTATTTTCTTTCAGAATCACTAACAGATGTTTTGTCACACATTTTAGGTGAGTAAAAAAATAATTGGTTGCACACTTTGATGCATAATTAAGTATTCAAATGCTGTTGTAAAACTTTAAGTTGCAAGGAAAATTATTAAAATATTGATCAAAAACTGTGTGGTAACGGACTTGACATTTGGTAACGGATTTGACCAGTAACGGACTTGACATTTCAACCCAAAATGTCAAATTATGGCTAGGTTATCGAATTTAAATATTGAACAGCAGTATGCATTTTCTTAGAGTTGTACAATAAACAATTTTTCGGGGTAAAAGTTGAGAAAAAGTAAAAATTAATACTAAAATCTTTGGTAACAGACTTGACAAGGAATAAAAATACGCACCTGGAAGAAATCTTGTGCGAAACGCCACAGCAACACTTTTCGACTCAGGAAAACAAATTGGTACGAAATAGTTACGTCACTAGTTTGTTAAGTTAACTGAATACGTGTTACCATCTTTTGACTGCAATAAATACCTTTTTTAACTAAAATAACCTTAGGGTAACGGACTTGACAAGAACTGCCGGACAAAATATATTCATACATTTCTTAATGAAAAAAAATTACTATTGTCAACATTTATTATGAATATCATACACTAATAGTCAATATATAAAAATAATTTGTTGTATTTACTTTTTTATACAATTAAGTATATAAAAAAATAGTTGAACTTGTGAAAATTGGAAATGGACAAGCGTTTTTGCCTAGATTCTCATTTTTAATGACTTATATAAAAATAAATAAATAAATTTCAATAATTTTTAGAGTGATAGAATTTTTTTGGGGGTATTTCTTGCAGAAAATAATTGTTCGCATTGAATTTAAAGTATAAATTATGCTTGAAAATCGTCTTTTTATCCTCCGGACAGCAAATGTAAGAAAATTTTGAAAATGACCCGTTTATTATACAACTCTAAGAAAATGCATACTGTTGTTTAATATTTAAATTCAATAACCTAGCCATTATTTGACATTTTGGGTTGAAATGTCAAGTCCGTTATCAAATATCAAGTCCGTTACCACACAGTTTTTGATCAATATTTTAATAACCACAAACATCATTTTAAGCTTCAGGGACAAAAATGATTTCAAATGAAGTTGGTTCTAGGCTCTCTGATATAGTTTAAAAGTGAGATTTCATATTGATTTTGTATTGTAACGGACGACAATTTTCCTCCCAACTTAAAGTTTTACAACAGCATTTGAATACTTAATTATGCATTAAAGTGTACAACCAATTACTTTTTCACACACCTAAAATATGTGACAAAACATCTGTTAGTGATTCTAAAAGAAAATAGCAAGTTAAAAAAATTACTTAAAAATTCTGAAATGTAAGCATATGGTGAAAATGACCCATAGATTTATGTTGGGTGAGGCGAGTTCTAGTATGTGCGTCCACGGGTTAAGTGCGTCTATTGAGAGATGTATGAATCCTGACTTGAAGAGGCAGGCTTCTGTCACACATGGAATATGTCAGGTATAAATGCCTAATGATAATTTCTATAGGTAGAGATTAACTCTGATTTCACTAGATGAAACACAATCAAGGATAACTTATACGCACGATTCTCTGCAAACTCGTCATTTTTCACTCGAAATCTGTTTAGGTATGGTTTTTTGAAATGTTCGTAATTATAATACTATTGCTAAGAAAATGAATCTATTACTTTCGTTTGAAAGAGGATCAATGGAAGCTTGTGTTTTTCTTATAAATTGTGATAGGGGGTAAGTCCCCCGCCTGGTATAACTAGGCAGGGGACTGTGCCAGGTGACTGTGTTTTTGCTTTTTGTTGCGTAATATCTGCAAAACTATTGGAACATAATTAGTTACGAGACTACCTATAAATTTAGGCACAAATAGTTGACATAATAACTAATACTTTTCATAATTAAACTAATTGACATTAATAAAATCACTTCCCAGAGGGCTGTTTTCGCAACGACCCTGATGCATACTTTCATCACAAATGTGGTTCTCAAAGTAAACAAAGTATCGTTTTAACACCGTTCTCAGCAATTTCAGCAAATTCACACTGATTGCTTTAAATTTCATGTCAGAAAACATTTGCAAGAGTAACAGATTTTTTCTATTGGAGCTTTGAAATTGTCTTAGGGGACTGTTTGAAAAATCTCCGGACAGAATCTACTTGACAATTTTAAGTTTTAGAAATACGTAATTAGACCTTATATGATGAAAAAAAATAGCTGCGTTATTCTATTTTTAGATATTAATTGCCAAATTTATGTAGTGTTGATAGGATCTTTGGAATATTACCTTAAAGTGTTCGACAATACGATTGGGACAGCCAGGGGACTGTGTTTTTAGCCCTTAGATAATTTCTAGAAAAAAAATTAAATTGTTATCGCTCCAAACACAATTGGGCCACAGAGTATTAATGCTTTACTTGTATTAAGTGCGATAATAACTTTATTACACTTCATTATTTTTAAAATACTCGGTCCGGACAGCAAATTACCAGCTTACAGAGAATCTCCCATACATGTCTTCTAAAAAACTCAAAGTGAAGATTGAGTTCGTTTCTCTTTTGCACACCAAGCAATTCGAGTGAGCAAATATAAGTTGTTCCTTTTTTTGGAAATAGTTACTAATAACATACACAGTAAAAGGTACATTTTGATTAAATATCCTATCTAAACTGTGTTTATTTGACTGGTCGCACTTTCACTTTCTTAAAAGTAAGATGGGGTAAGTGCGTCCCATATTGTGGGGCAAGTTCGAAACGTGTAATTCACCTTTAATTTTGTTTATAACTGCTATTTTAAACTAACTCCTTATTCACTTTTCTTATACACTTCTACTAAAGTCCAGTCATGCATTCATTTCGGAAAATGATGATAATTTGTGAGAAAGAACGGACCAAGGAGCAGCGTATTTGAAGGATAACCTTCAAGCAGCATTATTTTTTTGTAAGAACTGATAAAATGAAACGTCAAAGCAGCAGTTACTGTCTGATTTTCTTTGGTAAAACCTTCAGCGTATTTACGCATTCGTCTGGTCTTCTCTGATCCTACTAAAATAGGGGAGATAGGTAAGATAACAATAAGGGAAGAATAATAAGAAGCCTTTTGAGCCGTATCAAACAACGTAGAACAATGCTAATTCCAAATACATAGTTTAGTTGAAAGTGTAAAAAGGAAAGCAAATGCGAGTTTTAAATTGAAAACATCGGAAAGTTCCCACTCATAACCCATCACTACTTTTTAAAGTGGAATGGTACCCGAGTGCTAGGCGCGGTTTTCAAGGACGGACAGTAGGTGATTGGGCATTCTGGTTGTTGTTTCTAATACCACTCGGGTATCCGATCCCGAGTAGATGAAATCACTCGATTTTAGTCAGGATAGGTAAGGCTTCCGTTTTCACGAGCACTATTAAGGTGGAAGACCGTTTTAGCTCAACACACATGGCATTCAGACCCGTTTATAGGGTAGGCATCCATTCACAACACACTTTCACACACAGAAAGGACAATGACAGGAAAGAGAGAAAGTGCGTCCATGTCCAAGCCGGAATTCAAACCAGGGGCCATCGCATCATGTCTCTGACCACCAGACCAAGGGCGGATCCAGCTTCTGGCTAAGGAGGGGGTCATTTTCGGAAAGGGGGGGGGGTCAAGGTGCAATTTTTGGGCAAAAATGGGGGGTTTTGACAATTTTTTCGTAATTTAAGTACCAAAAATGCAATTTTTTGCTACATTTTGTCGATTAAGGGGGGGTCATGACCCCCATGACCCCCCCTCTGGATCCGCGCCTGCACCAGACAAGGTGGCCGACGATTTGGCATTCTAAAGTGAGCTATTGCAGATCATTTAAAGGCGAGGTTGGAAATCTTCATTTGGTAACGTTACCGTGATTCTTAATGTTTAAAACAAACACGGAGAGTTTAGACGAAATACAAAAGTGAGTATGGTGCTACAGAAATGAGCAAATTTTATTGGCTGAAGAAATCGGATAGATGATGAAATTATATATTTGGTAAATCAAAAAAGAATATTTAGATCCTTTGCTTCTGGAAAACATGCAAAATAAGAAGGTATATCAAGTGAATATGTAATAGAGAGCTCGATGTAAAATACACTGGCGAAAAAAAAAATCCCAACACCAAGAAAAAATTGCCGTAGAGTAATGAAATTTGGGTAATGCAATTGTCTAGTTAACATGTTTAATTGATTAAATGTACAAGATCACTGGCTAATTTAAGCTCAAGAAAATGCTGTGCAAATGTGAAATTATGTTAATTTAATAGAGGGTGTAACCTCCAGAATTTTGAAGGCAAGCCTGCAAGCGTGCATGCGTTATGTCATACAGGTACCGATATCACTTTGTGGTATGGAGTTCCATGCTTGTTGCACTTGCTGTGTCAATACTAGGACCGTCATTGCTGACTGTGGATGATGCACGGGGTGCCATCTCATGATATCCCATACGTTATCAATTGGAGATAGACCTGGTGAATTTGCAGGTCATGGTAACATGTCAGCACTCTGTAGATCACATTGCGTTACAGCAGCGATGTGAGGGCGAGCGTTATCCGGTTGGAAAACGCCCCCTTGAATGCTACTCATGAAGGGCTGTACTACTGGTTAAATTAACAGACTGACGACAAATTTTCAGTCAGTGAGTTTGGGATAACCACAAGAATGCCCCTGCTGTCGTAGGAAATTGCTCCAGAGACCATAACTCCAGGTGTGAGTCCCGTGTGTCTAGGCCGTAGACCGCTTGGATGCAGGCGGTCCCCTGGCCTCCTTCTGACCAATATACAGCCACCACTGGCGCTAATTCAGAATCTGTTTTCATCAAAAATTACAACAAATCTCCACTCCGACCTCCAGTGAGCTCTGTCGTGGCACCACTGCCGTCGGAAAAGGCAATGGTTTGCAGTCAATGGAATACCAGCTACAGGCTGCCTGGCTCGGAGCTGTCCTTGAAGTAAACAATTTCTTACCGTTCCTTGGGTCACGACGGTACCAACTGCAGCTCGAATGTCAGCCACAGATGCAGTACGATGCGCCACAGCCGTACGCAAGATTCGGCAATCTTCCTTCTCAGTCGTGCCACGTGGCATCTCGGAACTCGATCTTCTTGAGGTAGTACCATCCCTTGCCCATAGCTTCCAATAATCATGCATGGTAGAAACATTCCCACCCAAGTCTTTCTGCAATATCGCGAAATGAAAATCCACCTTCTCGTAGCCAAATTGTACGACCTCGTTTAAACTCGGTGAGCTGTTGATACTGGCTTCTTCGTCCTCTTAAAGGTATTCCTGGCTAACATGAACGCAATTCGTCAAATTTCACGGAAAAATAATACACACGAGCTTCACAACACGCTTTTAAAACAAGCCTTATTTGCATGTTCTGAGTGACACCAGCTGCGCCACACTTATGCACGGAACACGAAATTTCAATCGATGTCATCTTTCAGTTGTATAAACACGCCTACCAAATTTCGTTTATCTAACGCAAGTCTTTCTTGGTGTTGGGATTTTTTTTCTGCCAGTGTATTTGAAAAACTAAATAATGCGTCTGGTGCGGGTTATATATGCATTTGCGTAGCAAAGGTGTCCGGGGTGGTAATTTATGGTGTGTGCCCCCCCTCCCCGCAATCAAAAAAACTTTTTCTGTCAACTGCAAAAAAAAAAAAGCTTTTTTTAAAAAAAATGTTTTAAGTAAAAACGAAATTTATACAACTTGTCATTGTTTATGAAAAACGAAATTTTAGCTAATGTACAAAAGACAAATGTAAATATAAACACGCATTTTATATAAAACTTGTTGGTAATGCATATGAGCTCCATTTTCGTTGAAAACAATTTATTTCATTGTTTCTGAACTTATTTCTTTCAAAGAAATTTGAAGAACTCTTTCATAAATGCAAGCAGTGGCATATTCATTTAGAGATGTATTCCCTCCGAAACTAAGAAATGTTCTACTGACCCTAGAAGAGGATTAAAACTACTCACATTTACCCTCTGAAATTTAATCATGCTCACAACCGCTCCGATTTTTTTTGTCTAGCTTTCACATCTCTCTCGGTCCGGCCCTTGTCTAGTGGTCAGAGTGGACCGCTCCGGAAATATTTTCACACTAGAGCAGAGTTCTTAAAAGGTGGGAGCAAACCACAGACCTAAACTTTAAAACTATTTCACCAAATAACTATTATTTTAACCCTCGTGGGTTCCTTGGGGTCATATGTGACCCCAATGTAATTTTTGTTTAATATATCTTGTTAATCAACCATTTGTTTTTAATGGCATTTTGTGGCTTTTATTCTTCTAGTTTTCTATTCAAAATAATGCTACTATTGTGTTTTATTTTTCCCGAATTGCAATTTTTGCACACAAGACCCTTGAGGTCACTTCCCCAGAATGCCAAAAAAAGAGGACGTAGCAACTTTTGTCCAAGAGAACTGGACAAAAAATGCATCGAAAAATGTCATACATGTTTGAAATTCACCTTCAAAAAATCATGTTTTTTCAGGTCTGTAAAAGTTGTAAATAAATCTACAGTTGGTTTGGGGTCAAAATGTCGCGGCCGAAATGTCGCGGGCCAAAATGTCGCGGGCTAAAATGTCGCGGGCCAAAATGTCGCCGGTCAAAAATGTCGCCGGGCCAGAATGTCGCCGGTCAAAAATGTCGCCGGGCCAAAATGTCGCCGGACGAAAATGTCGCCGGTCCAAAATGTCGCCGGTCAAAAATGTCGCCGATCAAAAATGTCGCCGGTCTAAAATGTCGCCGGTCAAAAATGTCGCCGGTCCAAAATGTCGCCGGTCCAAAATAACGCCGGTCCAAAATATATCCGTTCCAAAATGACGCTAAGTGTATAGTACAGATTTAATGTTTCCAGTAATTCACAAATTCAATGCAGCTTAATTATGTAGCTCAATTTTACTAATAAGCTTGTCACAATATGATAAATACAACTGTTTAGTAACTTTTTTTAAACGTAGCAGTTTAGAAAATTAGCTTAAGTTACTAACAAAAATGTAACTAAATTGATTTCTTCTAAAGCTTAAATTATTTCAGTACCAAAATAATGCCATAGTTTTTTCAGGGCTGTACTTAGGGTCCAGGGACGCTAAATTTCTTCGTTTTTTAGCCTACTTTCCCGTGAAAAATAAAAGAGACGAAAAAAGCATTAAAATTGGCTTAATGCATCTAAAAAATGTCGCCAAGTCCAAAAAATATCGCCAGGTCCAAAAAATATCGCCAACTTCAAAAAATATCGCCAAGTAAAAAAAAGTCAAAAAGAAACAAAAAAATGAAATAAATATCGAAAAATTAAAAATTTGAAAGTAGGGTATTGAGATGGGGAATTTGTGTGTTGGTCGGTCGGTCGGTCGA
This sequence comes from Uloborus plumipes, assembly GCA_038373865.1. Lineage (NCBI taxonomy): Eukaryota > Metazoa > Arthropoda > Arachnida > Araneae > Uloboridae > Uloborus > Uloborus plumipes. The sequence continues at coordinate 3,524 of JAXGGA010001600.1, read as the reverse complement.
TCTGTCTGTCCCCCCTAATAACTTTTGAATGAACATTCCGATTTGAACAAATTTTTTTTTTGTTGGAAAGATCTCGGTGAGTACAGCTCATTCCCATATTTGATTTCTCGATTTGAACAATTTTTGGTTCAACTTTGAACCGTTCAAACAACCTGCCTCGCGATACTAACTTTTTAGTGAACAGTCCGATTTGAACAAACTTTTTTTTGTTCGAAAGATCTTATCAAGGATACTTCATTCCCGTATTTACATTTCCGATTTGAACAATTTTTCGTTCAACATTGAACAGTTCAAGCAACCTTTCCCCACCTAATAACTTTTAAGTGAACCGTCCGAATTGAATAAACTTTTTTTTTGTTCGAAAGATCTTATCAAGAATACTTCATTCCCGTTCTTAAATTTCCGATTTGAACAATTTTTCGTTCAACATTGAACCGTTCAAACAAGCTCTCACCCTCACCCCTAATAACTTTTGAGTGAACCGTCTGTTTTAAACAAACTTTTTTTTGTTCGAAAGATCTCGGCAAGAATACTTTATCCCCGTTTTTAAATTTCCGATTTGAACAATTTTTCGTTCAACATTGAACCGTTCAAACAAGCTCTCACACCTAATAACTTTTGAATGAACAGTCCGATTTAAACAAACTTTTTTTTGTTCGAAAGATCTCGGCAAGGATGCTTCATTACCGTATTTAAATTTTCAATTTGAACATTATTTTTTTCGTTCACCATTGAACCGTTCAAACAACCTTTCCCCACCTAATAACTTTTAAGTGAACCATCCGAATTGAATAAACTTTTTTTTGTTTTCGGAGATCTCGGAGAGGCTCATTCCTATATTTCACTTTTTAATTTGAACCATTTTTTGTTCAATGATGAACCGTTCAGAAAAAATTTTAACATGAGCGCCTACGGAGAAATTTAAATTGAATGTTGATTCTGAACTTCAAGGCGGATTTCCTTCAAACTAACTTTTTAAGAAAATGGTTTTGATAAATAATGTATTGTAAAGTACTTTTCTGAATAATCTTCTGTGAGGACTCTGATTCCGACTCCGACTCCGCAAACATGGCGGAAATGCAGGCTCAGAAAAAATGACTGACTGGGCAGACGATTTTTTGTTTATTTATTTATTTGTTTTGTGAAATTTACTATTTTTTTTCTTTTTTTTTGGATTTTTTTTTTTGTTAACAAAAATTTTTCATTCACGAGAGCATTTTATTCTTTATTTATATTTAACAACTGGCAACGGATTAAAAATGAAATTCAAGACATTTTATTAACGAACGAGTTTTTTTTTTCTTTCTTTGATAAAATGTGTTTTGAAGTTCTTTGTACTTTTATTTTATTTATTTATTTTTTTTCTTTTGAAAACGATTGTGGAATTTTTCTACGGAAGAACTATAACAGTTACATTCTTTAAAAGGTGCGACAAAACTTTATTGACTCGTTTATTTACTTTTTACGTGTCCATTTCATCTGATGAGAGGGGTATATTTTGCTTTTAGAAATCAGCTTTAAGTGCTATAAAGGTATGTTTGACATAATTTTCAGTTTCAGATAATCAAGAGAATATTGATCAGATGCTAGAATGCCGATGTCGATGTACGGGAAAGTAGGCTCGTTTAGTTCTTGACAGAACTTCTTGTTAATACGCTTTTACTAGTTTCACATGTAGGTTTTTTTGTTTGTTCGTTTGTATGTATGTAACTCTGAGTCAAAAATAAAATTCACGTTCTTTACAAACGTATAAAAGTAATATGTTTAATACCATTATTATTACTAAAGGCTAAACTATATTGCACGTTGATGTATAATAAGTGCATTTGACATTAATTCTGAGTTCGGCATCGATCTTCCACAAAATGCATATTATAAGTGCATGTAAACTTAGCGGATATTCAACAGTTTTCAAAACCTTCTTTTGAATTTGATTTACTCTAAAAGCGTATTTTTTAGTTTTTTTAAACTATCTTTAGGATTATTTCTTTTCTTTTTCACACAAAGAAATTAAACAATTAAATTTGCTGTAAAGGCTTTTTTTTTTTTTTGCAAAAACGGAATACCGTTTAATCACCGCGTATAGCCGGCAATTTTCTTATAGAACATTTTCTTTAAGAGTTGTTTGGGGACGTTTGAAATCAAATTAGTTCATGGAATTTTTGCTTTCTTTGTAACAACTGAGTGGTGGAAGGGGAGGTGAAATGTCAAGAGAAAAAATGGTATTATATTCAACTCCACATTTAAATACTGATTGTAACGAAGGTACAGAACCAAGTCTGAGCTGATTAACGCCAGAAATGAATAAGCATCTCTCCCTTTAAGACCATTCTACAAACAAAATTTTGTTTGAATACTTGCATTACTTCTTGATATACAGTCGTTCACAAATAATGAAAAATAAAAAGTTCAATTGCTCTGTGCTTCCTCGATGATGTGGCGTATCTTCTGAAGGCTTCCTATGGGCCAATTTTTATTTCGTTTCGTCTGAACCTTCTTCAGACATTAATCACGCTATGCTGAAAACGTTCCATTACATTCTTGCATGTAAAAAGTTGGAAGAACTAGCGGCAAAAACCAATCAGCACTGAATCACATATTGGTTGGTACATGTATGTACCAAATTTCATTCTAATTCACGCACTAAGTTTTGTGGTAGAGTCGCCCCCAAAAAATGGGTCACGCAGATACACACTTACACATTTTCCCTTAAAAAAATAAACGATAAAATTGAATTCAGCACACGTCAGAAAGTGTAAATTCTTCCAAATTGACAATTTTTCACTGATCCAATACTTTCTTTTACACATTTTATGAAGAAGAAAATAAAAAGACCTCTATTATTTAAATAATATAGACTTGCTTTCGATCATGTAATTTAAATTTTAAAAGAAACCAAGTTTCACACATTGTACATCTGTCTTATTCATTTCACTGTTCTTCAACTTCTTTTTTAACACACAAATTTTCCTTTCGATATCAATACAACTTGGCTTGGGCAGCTAATCTATTCGTTTTTAAGTTGGTAGATAGCGAGTTACGGTGAAATAAGCTATTGTAAATAAATAACGTACGCTTGTTTGAAAACTATTTGTTTCTTGGAAAGCGCTCGAAACAGTTACAAGCCGAAAGTGTAAATTTTTTTTAGTATTTTCAAAAATTTTAGTCCATACTATCGTTAACGCACACGTTCATCAACAGCAATTAGCAATTTTTTGCTAATTCGGTGTAAAAAAGCCTTTTCATACATTTTAATTTTTGATACTAAATATCAATATCGGACCTTCTACATTTTTGTCTGACGACATTTGAACTGGCGACATTTTGGCCCGCGACATTTTGGACCGGCGACATTTTTGACCTGCGACATTTTGGAAGCGCGACATTTTTGACTGGCGACATTTTGGACACGCGACATTTTTGACCGGCGACATTTTGGACGCACGACATTTTGGACCGGCGACATTTTGGCCCGCGACATTTTGGTCCTTCGACATTTTTGCCCGCGACATTTTGGACCGCGA